>CABFOW010000392.1:93916-189586 GCA_902141385.1 Timema californicum
ACATGTACAACTTTACTGTTGTTAGCGGGTCATCAAAAGATAAACTTACAAAATAAAACGTGTTTATATATTGATGGACTAAAGCTGAGAGGCCCGAAGGGTCCAACAAAATTGCCATTGCTGTGTGGATCATATTTTAAACAACAGGATATTGGATACAGATGTAAAAAAGAAAATGTTGTTCGCAGACAGATATGGAGGCCAAAATAAGGACACAATATTTGTCGGGATGGTTTCAAAGTGGCTTCTTTCAAATGCTTCAGATCGTGTCAAAAGTGTGGAATTTTGATGTTTCCTATAACTGGGCATTCATTTATGCCACCGAATAGCGGTTTCGCCAACATAGAAAACAAATTCAACCTGAACTTTTACATAGTTTTAATGCCATAAATAGTGTTAAACTGAAAGAATTTGACAAGTTGGCAGGAAATGCCAGCTCTAGCATTTTAAGCAGGTTTAATGAATTCTTCTGTTGACGACACTGAAGAATTAAACGAATTATTTGGACATGCTGCTAACGAAGCAAAGGTATATGAAGAAGATTTTAGAGTGTAAACATTATATCCTAAATAAAACCTTTTAACATTTTTTTTTCTTAGGCCTAATGTCTTTGTTTACTCAACTTTTAGTTTCCACCTGTCAGGCTAAGAAAATAAATAAAGTTTTAAGTACATTCCATAACTTGCCTTATCCGAGTGAGTTTATTCCAAGACATGCCAAATGCCAAAGTCTATTACAATGACTGCCTTCTCCATATTAATATTTCTTATAACAATTAAATTACTCTTCTCATAATTAAAAATAAACTATTTAGTAGCTCGTTGATTTAAACAGTTTCTTAAAATACTCATCATAACATATTTACATTATAAAACACTATCTAAACAGTTTTTGCTTGTTCCTGAACAATATGAAAAAGTGGAGTAGGCAAGTTTTGGAACTATTGGACTCACATACACTCTTTCAACAGCCTAATTATATCAGCATATGATACTTTCTATTAGTAAGGGATAAAGGGCCTAACAATTTGGCTGGGAAAGACATTAATGCTAGAGTTGAGTTTGTGTTATTTAGTTATTAAGTTATCTGTTAGTATTAAATTGTATCTATTCAACTACATGAATTTCTAAGGGAACTTTAATAGATAAACAAGTTTAGATAAGCTATTTTTTTACTAAAAAAAAGAACGTCATTAAACAAATGAGAATATGTAAAGTAAAATTATAATCTGGACCCCAAGTTGTTACTTTTAGGGACGTGTGACCCATGAAATATTACATTAAAGTAAATCTTCAATCTACACAAATATTATAAAGAGGAAAGATTTGATTTTTTGTTTTTTTGTTTGTAATGGATAAACTCAAAAATTACTGGACCTATTTTAAAAATTCTATATCCAATATAAAGCTACATTATCAGCTAATAACATAGGCTATATTTTATTTTGAAAATCTAATTTATTCCTCATAAAAATGATGATTCTTCAATATGTGTGTTGAAAATAATAATGCGGGGAGGGGGGGAGGGGAAGGGTCTAGTAAATGATTAAAATGGATTAAAAATCATTATAAAATGTTATAGCTAGTGTACTTGATATACTTATTAGTCAAGGTAAAGTATTTATTTCTTTTTTATATTTGTGCATTAACACAGACATATAAAAATAAAGAGTATTAATCTATTATTTAACTACAAACTTGAAAAAAAATGCTCACTCCTTCAAGTTATGTTGAAGTGCTCCAACATTCAAACAAATACACATATTTATACATAATTCATAACAAAAAAAAGGATTTTGGAGCAGTGCAAAATAGATTATTTTTTTAATCGTAAGATATTTTTGTAATTTAAATGTCACAGATTTCTCCACACATTGGGATGAAGCTTTAAAGAGAGTAGAAAATTTTAATTGGTTTGTCTCTAATTTGTTTAACAAACTGAAAATATTAACTAAACCTAACTGAAGGAATGAATATTTCAGTCAGCATACACCACTTCACTATTGGGAAAATATTTAACTACAAACAATTATTTTCTGCAGTTAATTTTGTACAAAAGTTTAAGAGTTCACCCTAGATAAATCCGAGTTTTTTTGAACTATGGAGTTTTCAGCAATGTCATTAGTATGCTTCGCGCTCTTTACATGTCCGAACAAACTCTCCTCTTCTAACCACAAAGACTGGAATGAGTGAAACAAGATTATTATTACTATAATGAAAATACCACTCAAATTATAACTGAAACATCAAAAGATTTGATATTAAAGTAAAACAAACCATCAGTATTTTTTTTCACAAAGTATATATACTTTATTTATTTACGTGCAAGAAATTTTTTATGTATTTAAATGGATTCTAAAAAATAAAAAGAGTTTATTTTAATGTTAACTTTTTAATCTGTCATACTCGCATAAATGGGTGCGCTGACTAAAAGTAAAGTTCATCCCAACTGATGTGCTGATGCCAAAGAGATCATAGTTCGAATCTTAGCCGGGTTCACTAAAGGGAACTTTTGCTATATGTATTTTTACAATCTCTCAAGCAAATGTGTGCACACTTCTTCCTAAATGTATTACGCCTTACACTTTTCTTAAAAGTGTGGTTAAATGTTGCTTTTCATGTTGGATTGAAAACACGTGGTCCTGAGACAAATATATATAGTAGTAGTAATTTTTCATCTCTGTTGTTTTTGTTGCTGTCAAACGCGTGTTTATTGTCAATAAATTTGACTTGTTAAATATATGTTACAAGTAAGGTGCAAAACCTGGATAGTGTTGAACTTAGCCGGGAGATGTCAGCATTATCCAAATTCAGTGGATAAAATCAGAAATATAAAATAATTCATCTAATTTACGATCTTATCCGAATAATATCGACACTAGACAGCAAGACTTGGATAAGTTTGAATAATATTTGTAAAACTAAGTATGTTTCCATACGGATTTTATTTTGAAACAATATTTCAAAATTGTACAATACATTGGATCGTAGCTGTGACCTGATATTCAAAATTTAAGTTAACCTAGCCTAACCTAACCAACCTAGTCTCAACCATAGAAATTGCCACTATCCAAGGGCGATTGGATAGGTTTAATTTCAATATTGTCTGGATAAACTTCGAAAAACATTATTCAATCACCTCTCACTTAACATTATCTACGTATTTTGAATAACTATGACTTTATTCAGTTACGGACTTTACCCTTAACAAATACATAATTTTATTTTAGACCCTTTGGTTGTCAATAATGGATGTTTAACGTATTTATCACTGAGACGTGTTGCAGACATTAAAAATCTCGCATTATATAATTAGTTTCGCCTTTTTAATAACGTTTTAAATAAAATATAAGCTAAAATTATCAACAGGTTTAATGTACTTGACATCTATCACTGTTTCCAGCCTGTATCCTAGGTAAGTATTTTATTCAAGCCATATATTTTCCACTAGCGGCTTTTAGACCATCAATAGAATTCTGACCATTAAAAAAGTTTAAATTTTGAGTTAAGGGTTTAAAATAATTAGCAACGCTCTACACGAAAATTGGTTCTCATGAGATCAAAGAACGAGTTTAAAGACCTATATCTACCCTTACTATACAACAGTGGTCAGCAACCTACAGCCCGTGAGCCAGATCCACTCGATCTAACAAATACAGTAATTTTGTTATAGGCTCACAACAGAAAATGTTAAAATATTTGAGAGCGAACTGGGAGCTTTCCTCTATACTTGAGATAGGTTTCGTGAGTTTTTCCCCTCTTTCTTTTTTACATTACAAATGGTGGTTGAAGATGTACGAAAGGGAGTATAAGCTTAGATAAAATAGATAAGTAATTCCAGAAAACTATATAAGCCCTGAGACATGGCGGTAACTGATAGTTTCTCGCTGACTGAGGTGGCCACCTTAAAGTAAATTAGTTTTATTTCTAAAAAAATAAAAACAGGTTTGGTCTATCTCGAGAAAATTCTGTCAAAAGGTTTTTTCTTAATTCCTGCATTCCTTTTGTATATTTTTTTATTACTTGAAATATTTGATCACATCCTTAGTGAATAATTTGTTTTCTTACTCTTATCCTTTTATAAAAAAAATATGTGTTGGATAGAACTCAGGAATTATTTGTCCAAAATAATGGCTTCACGACTTAAAATAAATATATGTATACGTTTACAAATCAGGTGAATGTGTGTAAACAAGTTCAAAGATTTACATCCCCCAAATACTTATAAAAAATAACTCCAAGGCTGAGTCCGCAATTAAGCAATACTGACTTAGCAGCCGCTGCCGTTCGCGATGATGGTTCTAACATTTGAAGATTTAGGGTGTCATATGGTCAGCATAACAAACTCATATGCTATTAATCTCAGTTTTTTAGCCCGGATCTGCTACCTATTTATTCAAGTAGGGCTACATTTGTATTCATGAGGCTGAGTTAAACCCCGTTCTAGACCCACTGCTTCACATAAAAAGTCTGGAATCATCAAGGATTGAACCCGAGACCTTTGGATCTGTAGCAAAGAGCTTTGATCACTATACCACACTAATAAATTAATTTGAATTTTCTTTTCTCTCCATATAATATTTATGTGAGTATTTTTTAGTAATCTTGGAAGTGTTAATATAAAGAGGCGTTAAAAGCACGTAATTAAATTGAGTCAGACGAATGAGTAAATTAAATTTCGAGATTTAATTCATAAGTGATAATCTACGGAAGAAATTAATTACATCAGCTTTAAGAAAGTAAATCCAAGAGTAATTTAATCACCTACGATCATCATCCTTTCTCTCTCTTTCTCTAATCACAATTTAACGGCCTTTTAGGGTGGGAAGCTCAATGGACCAGCTCGGCTAGCTCCGTGTTCACCGAGGCGTGATCGACCGAGCCACCGAATATTCGGTTATCTTACTTCATGCCTGGCTTGGACTATCCTTCCTTTCTCTAAGATGGCGACGTTAATATTTCATGGACCTTGATTGAAATTGGTTTGCCCTCTCTACCTCTTACAGTTCAAAAGCAAAGGGTGAAGGGATGCTCTTTGAAATTCAGTTTAGGATGTAAGGTACAGTCTGACCAACGTAAGAAGAAACTTTAAAGAGTAAACTGAAAATAATGATAGAGAAACAAACATTGGAAGAAGATAAAACAAGCATTTTAACTCTGTAAAAAGTTATATCCTCTGTGAAATGGAGGATAGTTTTAGGAAAACATAGTTTGGATTAGTGAATATATAAAATTAGATTTATTAACTTAGTTAAGTATTAGATAAAGTTAGAAACGAAACCATACAAAGAGCACTTAGAATACGTATACTAAAATCGCAACAACCACAAAACATTTTATACTACTATAAAGCCAAATGGCTGACTCACTCACTGACACTAATATTTACCCACTTCCAAATGAGCTAGAAACTTGAAATTTGGAAAACTTATAGCTTCTAGCCTGTAATCGATGGTATGATTTCAAAAAGTAAAAAAAATACCAATTTTTAACCCCCTCCCCCAAAAAAATCAAAATGGAGGAGCAACTAAAGTCAGTGCAGACATTTTTTTGGAGGTCTCTTGTGGCTAAACGGTAAGACCTATCAAAAAACGTCTGTGAACTATACCGACCAATTTTCCACTGCCATTAGTGATGATAGCCCCAACATTTGTGGATAGAGTATTATAGGGTCAGTACAACGGGCCTTCCTGATATTAATCTCATTTTTCCAAACCGGAGCTGCTACTTATTTATTAAAGTAATTTTTAATTTGTCCTCATGATAATGGGTTTGACCTCGTTCCAGACCCCACTGCTTCGCAGATAACTATTGGATGCACCGGGGATCGAACCCGGGACCTCGTGATCTGCAGTAGGAAAGTTTGACCACTATACAATTGAGGTGGTCTTGTTGTGGACACATTTCTTCTAAATTATACCTTCTCCATCCTCGAGTGTAGGTATGTAGCTAATAAGCCTCATGATGGATTAAATAGCAAATCTAATATATTTTTAATTAAGGTTATAGCCATATCTGTATATAATATTATTTAAATTTTAAAATGATACCTGGACACAGGAATCGAACACGGTACCTTAGGATCAGCACACCAATGCCAGTACCACTGAGCTATCCAGAAATCGTCCGGTACCCAGGGTCATTCTTCACTCATGGATAGCTCAGTGGTTAGAGAGAGCATTGGTGTACCAAGCCAAAGGTCCCGGGTTCAATACCCGTGCCCAGGTGTCATTTTTAATTCAAAGAACTTAATAAGCCTCAGTTAAAAATTGAAAGTATTATTCTTATCATCATCGGTGAGCATGCAGACTAAATGTTACGTCAATATATTCTGGTTTTCTGTTGACATGAATATCAAGGCTCAAATCCTTACGGGGTGTATTGAGGTTTTCATTTTTTAAACTGTTCCCATCTTTCTTCTTTGAAAATCCAAGTACATTTTCTCTAGTCCATATTACCCACTCTTACCCTAAAAGCCTAGTTAAAATACATATATAGAAATATTGTCACAGTTTTATTTTAGAGGTTGAAACGTTTGTAAGTAACTCTGGTTGTGATGTCTTTGTTACAATGCTCCATATTTTAAACACGCTGCCAATGTTGTAGTCACAATGTTAATGTTGTTATTGCACGCCTTTACCCATCTATTAATGTTGTATTTACACTGTTAATGATGTTATTACACGTATTTTACAACTTATTGATGTTATATTCACACTGTTAACATTGTTATTACACGTCTTTCCCCAGTTATTAATGCTGTCTTCACACTGTTAATGATGTTATTACACGTATTTTACAACTTATTGATGTTATATTCACACTGTTAACATATTTAGTACACGTCTTTAACCAGCTATTAATGTTGTCTTCACACTGTTAATGATATTATTACACGTCTTTCCCCAGTTATTAATATTGTCTTCACCCTGTTAATGTTGTTATTACACGTCTTTCCCCAGTTATTAATATTGTCTTCACACTGTTAATGATGTTATTACACGTATTTTTTTCACTATTAATGTAGCATTCACACTGTTAATGTTGTCATCACACGTCTTTCCCCAATTATTAATATTGTCTTCACACTGTTAATGTTGTTATTACACGTCTTTTCCCAGCTATTAATGCTGTCTTCACACTGTTAATGATGTTATTACACGTATTTTATTCACTATTAATGTTGTATTCACACTGTTAATGTTGTTATTACACGTCTTTCCCCAGCTATTAATGTTGTCTTCACACTGTTAATGTTGTCACTACACCTATTTTCCCAAAGCTCTTTAGACCTTTCGTAATGTCATTTTCTAAGGTCCACTGTCATGTCTGTGTGTGGATAGAAGAGGGGGAAGGTAGGGTACGTGGGATGCTGGTTTGTGAAAGGGCTAGGCTTTTAGTTCTGAGTGCATTAAATAATTAAAAATGACAGATTGAGTTGAAGGTGATAGGCGGGGCTAGGGGTATGAGGGAAAAGGATTACCCGTAGTCCACTTCACCGCGGACACTCAACCTTTCCCTTTTCATGTACTGTTCATATCGTAATGTATTTATGTCACTGCTTTGTTTTTATATTAGTGTCTAGTTCTCTCTTTATGTTTTTTTTTCAAACGAAGCGTTTTGTTGTTGGACTTTTCACTTTATCGTTCACCTTAACCTGTATTAATCCCTTTCGTTTATTTTATCTTTTTTTTCCTTCACACAATTTATTTTTTCACCCTTTTTGTTCAGTACCCATAATTTTTTCCGCATAAAACTTACAAGCTAGCTTAATCTTATACATTATTTTTGGGTGGGGTGTTTATTTTATTATCAAGACATCTTAACGTGCACTTTTTAAATAACTGACTACACCAGTGTGTGCCTTAGAAACTAATTCAATTTTATAACAAGTATATAATCTAGTCTTTAGGCCGCAATTCATTGCTAATAAAGGAAACAACAAATTTAATATCTGCCTCGGTGGCGTAGTAGGCTAACGCGCTAGCTGTGTTGAGATAGACTGCCAAGTACGGGTAAACCAAGGTTCGAATCTCTATCGGATGAACTGGGCTGATTTCTCCTGAATGGTTTTCCGCTCTCTCTTCGTGCAAATGTGGGTTCACTTCCTCTAAATTCAAACTTCCCAATTCCTAATCCATTAACGTAATTAGTACATAATCGTATAAGCCAAACTGGTGCTAAATAAAATATAAAATAAAAAAATTCAGAAATAATTTGAGTATACTTGCCATTATTCGAACCTGAGATTCTTAAGTCATCAAGCAGACAACTTACCAATTGAGCTAGGGAGGCCGACAGTTTACTAAATGTATATCAGAATGAACCCGAACACAAATAACAAATATAAGTGTCAGAACCATCTGCAACTAAATGAGTGCCTCCCTGAACTTATGGTCGACCTCTTTGACCACGAGTCCGGGGTAAGGGTTTCCCTGGTTGCAGAAGACGCAGCTGTGTGAGGGCAAATGTTCACGTAGGGAAAGAAATCGGAGTGGTATAAAGTTAGAGTGAGAGAAAGCGCCACTGGAGAACAAAAGTTGAATGAAGTTCTTCGGAAAGTATCTTGAAATTAAACTTTCGCTACCCTCCGATAAAACTGCCAAGCGTTACTTGGTTTTTTTGGGTTGTGTTCCACAATAGATGAAGTTCCTGCTCTAGCTCGTATGGGGTGAGAGGGGTAAGGAGAGTAGTGTGTGTTTTGAGAAAGAGATAATTCCGCAGACTGAATCGGTGATGGGGTGAACTTATTAAACATTTTAAGATAACTTCAAATAAACCATACATCTTTATTTAAAGTACTGAGTTAATCCAAGAAAGTTAAACGCCTTTTTAATTCAAAGTTTTGATTAAATTTTCCACTTGCATGCTTCGATGGTCATATGTCCTAAGACGTCAGTCAATCTTTAAGTATACTTTCTACCCTATGTTCGTAACATTATACCTTGTAATATACACCCGCGTTCGGTGTTTACTTTATCAATTTGCTAGGAGGATTGATTCTACCTGATTAATCCGTAATGTAGGAGATCCGATACCACCTGAAGGATCAAAAAGGTTTGATCCTATCTTAGGGTCCAGGAATGTAGATGGTTTGATTATACCTGATTGTACTGGTAGGTAGGATATACATTCTAACTTATTTCCCTAAAACTTAATGTAGAATAGCTTTTTGTTTTGACCCTGGTAATCAGACCGTAAGAAATTTGATTAGTTATATAACGGGACATTTAAACGCAAGAGTGAAATTTTCAATATCTTATTTAAATTCTTGCTGGTGTAACTAGGGGCAGCGGAACCCTTTTTGTATAGGGAGGCGCAAGTAAAAAAAAAGTGTTTTAGAGACTTACCGGTCAACCCCGAACCCATCCCCTTCCCCAATAAATGTTTGAAGCTGTGATGTCCCTAAACGCTATTTAGAGAGGTCCCCCTTTCTAATTTTTGTAAAGTGGTTTACTTTATAAGACATTTTAAGTAGACATACCAAGAAATATTTTGAAATTTGGATGCTTCTCGAAGCTTTTTAGAGTTGTCCTACATAAGAAAATTTAAAAAAAGATAGTTGTCTATATAAGTTATTTTTAATTGTCCTCACCTTGAATAAAAAAAATTAGATTTCTTTTAGAAGCTACCATTTAAAGTAGTCCTCTTGAAACTTTTGAAATTTGGATGCCTCTTAAAGTTATTTAGAATGATCATTACCTTGATTTTTACGACTGTTACATGTCTGTATAGTCTATCATTGGAAGTGGTTTTCTAAAAAAAAATATTTAAAATGTAATGTCTTTAGATGTTATTTGGAATGATCTTCACATGGATATTTTTGAAAATGGGATGCATTTAGAGGAAAATTGTCAATACATGGATTTTTTTAAATGTTAGGCCTATGCAACCTGAATATAATTGGGGTAGCACATTTTTGAAAAGTGAATAAAAATAGAAGTAGTTTGCAGTTTGATACAATTATTTCAGATTAATATTATAGAATATCTTAAGGGTAAAAATACATCTAGAGGGGGGATAATATGTTCCAGGAGGGACAGTGAGCCCCCATACACCACCACCCAGTTTTTATGTCACAAATTTGGAGTGGTCCTTCCCATCTTTTTTGGAAACTATACTATTTTATAAAATATTTATAATAGTCCTCCCTTTAAATTTTTTTGAAATTGTGGTGCTTCTAAAAGCTATTTGGACTATTCCTTTTTCTGGAAATTTTTGAAATTTGAATGACTCTAGAAGCTATTTAGATTGCTCCGTGTTTGAATTTTTCCCGAAAATTAGATGCCTCTAGAAGATATTTGAAGTGGTCTTATACCAATGCCTTAAGGAGCTATTTGTAGGGGTCTTTAGTCGGGAATTCTCCAAAATACATGTTACTAGAAGATATATGGAATGGTCCTCAATTATAAATTTTTGAAATTTTGAAGAACTTAAAAGTCCTTGCCTGATTTTTTCTGACAAATGCATCTAAAAATTCAGATAATATTTGGAAAGGTATTGTAGCTAGAAGTCATTTGTGGTTTGATTAAACTTTGTTCTTTAGTAAGAATATGAAATTAACCACAAGGTAACTTAATCCAACCTTAAATTTTGTTTAAATTTTTAAAATTTGTTTTAATTTGTATTGCAAAACGATAAAAGTAGGTTGACTAAACGTAATGCCAAATTAGAGATATAATCTAAAATATGTTAAGAGCTTACATTTTTTTGAAAATTAATTTATCGTCTTTATATACACATTATTTGATGTCTTCTCTTCTGGTACTAGTAAAATAATTGGTATGATGCTCCTCAAAGACTTTCTTCGCTTTTGTCTTAAAATCGACATTTACTAAAAAAAACATCGTAGCTTAGTGAAGTATTAAATAAAGTTAGAAAATAAACCATACTAAGAGCATTTATAATAAATATCCTAAAATCGTAACAACAAAAAAACATACTATACTATTAGCCAGATGGCTGACTCACTCGCCCACACTAATGTTTACCCACTTACGGATGAGCTAGAAACTTGAAATTTGGCAAACTTATAGCTTCTATCCTGTAACCGACACCATATTTCTAAAAAGTACCCCCCCCCCAATTTACAATGGTGGAGCAAATACTTGAATTAAAAACTATATTTTCTTATAGCTAAAAAAATATTCGAAGCTCAACTAGTTGGGGATAAATGATTAAAAGTGGAAAATTTACCCTATGTAAACTACCCCCAAAGTAATTTCCATTAGAAAATGAGTTTTGCCATTTGGTTTATAATAATAAAATTTTTATTAGGAACAAGCTTTAATCAAAATCGTTTGAGAAAATTTTGAGAAAGTCGATTTTTTTCCCTTTACTCCTTCAGTCAACTACTCTTAATGTTAGGGTAAGATATCTAATTCCAAAAACCCCTCGGGTGGGGACGTTATTAAGACACCAGATACCAAGTTTTATCCCACCCAGCAAAATATTTTCGGATCTAGTCCGAGGTACAGACAGTCAGACAGGCAGACAGACATACAGACAGACAGACAGACGGCATCTCAAAATAACACTTTTTGTTTCAGGAAGTTATGAAACGTCAATATTTATCAAAATCTCGAGTTCAATTTGGTTTAAAATCACAATAATTTCTCTCCGAGGTGTCGATAGATAGAAAAAAGAGTGTCATAGCGTAAATATTTGGTTCCAATAAGGTCGTAAAAAAATTGAATTTACATAGTAGTAGTTTAGAAAATGAATGATTCATTTTCAACGTTTCTTGCCTAATTCAATCAGCTATTTTGAATCCTCTCTACTAAATTATCACGTTTTGGACTTTTATAAAGAAAAATATATTTAAACCTATCGGCATACCAAATATTATATATCTAGGATGTTTATAAGTTTTCATGCTGACAGACAGATATAAAAACTATATCGATTTAAGATATTCAACATCCAGCTGCACTCTGTATATAATTGATTCTTGTACAATATTAAGATAGCCATAACCATTAAAATAAATTAATTTAATAAAATTTAAAAACAATTTTTGGAAAGAAATATTAATCACCCAACAAGCGAAAGCAATTCATTTATTGTCTAAGAGCAATCATGAGATATGTAAAAATATTACATATATTTTACCAAAAACAGATTGGAAAACAAAGCATCACAGTTTAACAAAAATCACAAATGAAATAGTAGGCTAATACCCGAAGCTCTAACTAAATTTTCTACCACACAACTAAATTGTTTTTTCTAATAGATAGTGAAATTTTGAGACCCAATTTTAAAATTAATATTTTAATAATTTATGGTTACTCAAGGATGTTTTTGAACATGATTTCAAATATTTTTACTACACCTAGACAAGTTTTTTTTTGTAATAATTTGGAAATCCTAGTTCCACCCCATCTTCACCCGTCCCCTTTTTTCTACAAATCCTAATTTCAATTATTGGAGTTATATATCAGAATAAAAAATCTTGTTTAAGTTTTGAACATTTCCTTTTCCCACAATACCCCCTCCCCCAAATCACTGACCATTGTTTTGTAATTTTAAATAGTCAGATTTTTATGGTTATTTAAATTTTACATTTTCATATTAGTAAATCTTTTAATTTTTTACCATATTGGAGCTGTTTTAACTATTGGTTTAGGAATTATTTGTGGGTAGAGGGGGACACACACACTTTTCAATCAGTTTCCAGTCCTTCATTTTGAAGTTTAATTTTTCTCAAGAGGGTTTAGGGTAGCTCTACTACTTGCCTGTTAGATTTAAATATTCTACTATAAAAAAAGTTTTTTTTACATAAATTTTGGAAATATCGAAATTCCCAATTTAACTAATCTCCACTTATAAATCTTGAATATTTAAGAATTATTGGGATATTTGGAGTAGTACTACTACATTCATGGATTTTTTAAATTTTCTATGTATCCTAGAATTATACAGTGGTTTGGGGGTGATTGAGCAAAAACATGAAGACAACATTCCATTTTTATAAAGTTAAAATGCACCGAAAGAAATACATAGCGTGTAATGAGGTAGACTGGATATATCTAGCCAAATATATGGATATGGTCTTATGAGGTGGACTGGATATAACTATCTCAAGATAGGGATAGGGTGTAATGAGGTTGAGTGTGCGGCACTGAACTATGGAGTTCCTAATGTCATGGAGCTAGTAAGTATACTATGTATGAGAATAGCCCGTATGGTTAGTGAGAGGAAGGGAGTAAATAATAGTAGTAATTATAATAATGGCAACGTAATTTCCTGTAATTTCTCCATTATTTAAGCGTTGGTCCATACAACATAGTAAAAAATATATAAAACCCACTGAAATGGAAAACCAATGGATGCTGCTTCTTACTAATTAACTTTGTTTTGTATAATATGTGTGTGTTATTCACCTCTTTTTATGGAAATGTATATCACGTTCAGACAGTATTATTTTTTTGCCTTTATTATCTTTTTTTCGCATCAACCAGTGGTCATAATTTGCCCCCTTTAGAGTCTTCCTTAATGAAAATGATATCACACACAAACCCTACAGTATGGCTAAAATGTGTACAGTTCCAAAATACATATTCAACAGATCCTTACATTATTTAGTTGTTTTTCAAAAATATTATTAAAGATAATAAGCATAAAATAAATAAGCAGGTTGATAATACTAATAGTTCCGTGAACAGTAGACTTTTCTCCCTCCAGGCTCTTATCGTTACCACAATCCTTAAATTTCTCCTTGGATTTCAACTTGAAATAACTCCTATAGTTTTTCCTAGGATTTAAATGGTATATTATCCCTTGTTGATCAAATTAGAAAAAGATTAATACATTAGTCAATACCACCCCTACCACCACTACTAATATTAATGATACAAATACTACTAATGCAACTACTACTAATAATAATTAAATAGAATAACCATTTTTCATACGGCTTAAGACGCCAGTCTCACAATATACATGAAAAATAAAAAATCTATTACTCAATTGATTAATTAGAATTTTAAATTAAAATTAAACTAATTAAATTAAAATTAAAGATATTAAACAAAAAACCTTTTTATCAGCTACCAGATTGAAACGGACAACCAGATCGAAGAACAATGTACTGTCCATATATGTTGTTCGGCCTAGGTTAAAATAATCTTCGTTAAAATTAGTTAGATCATTAGACAGTTATCACGGAACAAACATTTGGAGGGACAGATAGACAAACAAGATGTCAAGTGGTCAAGTTAAAATAAGATCTCACAATGCATCATACTATTTACAAATATGTCTTGCACTGCATCTTACTACCCGTGCGGTATATCAGCATATAATTACTCTAAATGATAGGTATGGTAAAGGAATAGTCCGGAGAAAAAGTACTTGCATTTTTGTGAAGGGAGAATAGGACACCATTTAATATAAATCACCTTCAGTACACCCGGCTGAGAAACCTCCTCCGAACTCCTCTTCAGCAGCAATCAAGTGCCAACAAGCTTGACGCTTAGTTCAAATATCCACTGATTTGGGCAACTTACAAAATAACTTAACTATACAATAAGCTTTAACCGTTGGCATGTGAGCAAAGGTATTTACGTTGTCTTGTCCGGTTTTTCATTGATATATAGGTTATCGTTAAAATCCTGATCGGATGAACTGAGGGTTTTTTCTTACAGGATTTCCGCTCTCCTATCACACACACACACTTGACTACACTCCCTTTAATTATACCTTCCTCGTCCCTACCTTACTAATGTTAATTAACGTAAAGAGTGAAAGTATAAGAAGAGTCGGAGTACAGATAAGACCCATAGGATAAACACAGCAGCCAGTCCGTCAGTGGTCGATTTATCTCCGTGGATGAGGAAGCATTGATTTCCCCAAGGATATTTTCTCGGCCAAGCCTAAAGTCAGAGAACCTTAATCCATTAGGTACATGAACTACTGAATGAACTATGGTATTGGACCTTTATCACCAACATGTTTACAAAGTAGCCAATAGCATAATTCCACTTGAGTCTCATAGTCGAATGAACTTCGGTCAAAATGGGTTTTTTAACATTATGTTCACAAAGATTCAAATTTTTTCCTCTCTATAACTAATTTTTTTTAGAACTCCAATAAATAGGATTTGGTTACTTCTACTACTTGCTTAAGTTTATCCAAATCCTATATAAATACAATACATATTCTAGGTGTACATTTCGATCATTCAACCCTAAATAGAAGCACCTAATTACCAAACACCATAAACTACCAAACTACCAAAGGTAGCCAACAATATAATTTATAATTAAGTAATTAACAATTGCATAAAGCGATTCCTAGAGTGAACAATTGTATAGTTATTTAAAGTCAGATTGGACAATTGGATATTTTAAGTTCATATTGATGTTATACAGATTGGACAATTGGCTATTTTAAGTTAATATTGATATTGTACAGATTGGACAATTGATTATTTTAAGCTCATATTGACATTACACAGAGTGGACAATTGACTACTAGATCATATATATGTTGAATAGCATGGGCAATTGATTACTTAAAATAAGATACATGTTGGGCAGAATAGACAATTGAATACTTTAATTTCAGATAGATGTTGGATAGAATGGGCAATTGTCTACTTTAAAGTCAGATAGATGTTGCACAGCGTGGACAACTGATTATTTTAAGTCAGGTCCCTGATAAGTTGATTGGAAAATTAGCTACTTTCAAGTAATTTATTTGACGCATAGGATGGACAGCTGGTTATCTACAAGTTATATATTGTAGATGGTAAAAAACTGCCTACACACTTCGTTACATACCCTAAACTGTAAAAAGTGTTTGATCCAAAATTTGTTTAATTTTAGTCCCCAACGCTGCTATAAGCACAACTGGTGCCTCTTTCACCAAGCATATAGTGCAACGATTGGTAAAGTGGCTTACTTCATATCGGGGACTTGACAGAATAGGCGCATGAATATCCACCTTCTAAATAGATAAACATATTATAACCAACATAATACCTGTTTAAAAATCAACATATTCATTTCTGATCAAGTAATGTTTACTATTAGCATTTGTTAGACAATTATTGCAAATTGTAATAATTTTTAGTGACACTACAAATATGGGCGCTACATTTCAATTAAAGAGACTATAGTATATCAAATATTTACTCTTATGAAAGTGTTCCTCAATTGAAGATTTAACCATAAATAACATTTTTTTTTACTTTTTTTTAGTAAATGCCCCTTTTTATATAAAACATTTTGGGACTCCTCTTAAGAACTGTTCGCCACTACGTATTTTTTCACCTTTTTTGGTTAGTAACTTCCTGCCTGAAAAATTTCAGCTACCTAGGTCCTTAGGGGCTTTGAAAAATTTTCCCAGCTGGACAGAGAAACAAGCTATTATTATAGCGGAGATGAAATTTAATTTAGTAAAATTACTATCCTCTTTTCTGGTAGAATGGTCTAAGGCGTTACTCTCGCAATATACTGGACTTCCAATGACGGGGAGATAATTGTTACAACACCTTGTCGGGTATATTAAAGGTGTTTTTTCCTTAAAATCGTGTACTCATCTTCCTCCAAGTAAATGTGGGTAAACTTACTCAAAAATATACCTCTCTTCTACCATAGTTAATATATATATCCGTATAGTTCAAACTGTTGGTGAGACGCGCCTAAGAAAAATGGATGATTTTTACAAACCACACACGATGTAGTTCTCTTTATCACCAAATTCGTATTTTTCCTCTCTTGTTAAAAATATATCGTCTTCTAACATTTTTGGAAGAGCAAAGAGGGCAAATCCCCTTTAATATAAATTATACAATTTCCCCCCCTCTTTATTAAGTAGCTAACTTTAAGTTATCTGATTACCCACTGCACCATCTTCCAGACTAGAAAGTAGCCAGTTGTCCACCCTTTTAAACAAACGCCCGACTTGAAATTTCCACCCTTTGCTACAGGCACATGACATGGAGCTAGTCAATATTACACCCTTTGCAAGAGGCCCCTGACATGGGGGTAGCCCATCTTCCACCCTCTGCAATCGACACCTGACGAGAATATATTCAATTTTACACCCTTTTTCAACAGGCATCTGACGTGTAGGCAGACGATTCTTAGCCCTCTGTAAAATGCTCCTGAAATTAGGCTAGCTGATTTTTCCCTCTTTGAATCAAGCATCTGACGTGAAGGTAGTCATTGTGTCACCCTCAGCATCAAGTACTGGATTGGATAAAGCCATTAGTCCACCCTCTTCATCTAAAATAGAAGGTAGCCAATTGTCCGACCCTTGTACATTTTATAACTTAAATTAAATAGGTTGTTATCTTTAGTTAAATAGGGTTGTAATTTTCCCATATTCCGTGCAAAGCGTTAGACAAAGAAGCATTGTAAACCAAGTATTGTGCAACCAGTCAAAATTCTTAATGACAACAAATTATAGCTATTTAACTGTCGATAGGGTTTAATTAAGTGCCAATGTTGGCTATCAACAAATTTAGCCAGACAATTTAAATAAATTGAGTTAAAGGGGAGAATTTTAAGTGACGGCACCATCAAGCGTCTTGGAATAAACGAAAACAATTAAATGGAGGAAGTCTTCTTCTGAATACAATTTTTTTTATCAAATCCTTGTCCTGCAAATCATGATCAGGTATCATAGACACTCTACTAGGGTTATAGGAACAATCGTGGATACAATATCTCGACTCAAATGCCTCCTTACTCCCTCTCTCACTCTTACACCTCACAAACAGGTTCAGTTTCCACTCCCGCGTGTAATCTTATCGCCGCCTCGTTCTCTTTCCCGACCTCTGAAGGGGGTTCACTTCTCTCTAAAGCCTGCCACCCCTTTTAGCCCCCCTTTTGCTGCAAAGTTCTCCAGTCTCACTCACTTTATATCATCCCAGGGGGACATCGATAGTCTCTTGCCTCCATACGCAGTCTACACGGATCGTGACGTCACCGCCACCGGAAAGATAGACAGACCTCTGGGACAGGATTAAAGTCATCTTGCAGCGGGTAGAGACAAAGAACCGCTCTAAAATCATCCCTGGAACGTCTTGTTATGTTAAATTTTCATTCTATCTATCTGATCACTACGTTTTAATACCTGTTCAGGTTATAATCATTTATGATTATTACCCTAATGAGGTAGGAATAAGGAAGCACTTTAGAGGTAACCTAACCGCATTTGTGTGAAAGAAGAGTGGGAAACCATTAAGTAAAAACCAATCTAAGTAGACCTAACTTATATTTGAACCCCGATCTCCCAATCGCAAGCAGGCCAGTCTAGCATGAGAGTGACGCCCTAGAACATTCGACCACTGAAATGTGCTATTTATTTTTAATGATACCACTGCGTCTCACTACCCACTCAGTTTGTACTATTTATGTTAAAGTGTTAAGAAGGAGTAAATCTGAATTTAAAGGAAGTGTACTAGCATTTGCTTTAAAGGAGAGTGGAAATACATTTAGTAAACATCTCAGCACACCTTACCGAGATTCAAATCCTTATCTTCCCGTCACTGGCAGTCCAGTTTATAGGAAAATTGACACCTCAGAACATTTGACCACGAAGTGGGTCTTCATTTCTTTGCATTCTAATACAAGGTTTTAAAAATAATCAGTAAGGTTATTATTTAACATATTTCTAATCAATACATTTAATAAAACGTTTTCTCAAATTGATGGTTGAATGTTATAACGTGCTAATCTCGCAAAAGACTGGATTTTCTATGATAGTTTAGATCTGGGTTCAAATCCTAGTTGGGTGTACTGAGGATAGTTTTTAATAACTTACTGCCCTCTCCTCCTTTACACAAATTTTGGTACATTTTATCTAAAATTCTACCTTCCTCATCTCTATTCCACTATCTTAAATTAATGTATGTGTTTATTCCGCATATATATGATACACATTTTATAATTTGACTAATTTAACCGTAGTGATGAGGAAAGGAACTTAAAGAAAATGAACCCACGTTAGAGTGGAGGGAGTTCATAGTATAAATAGTAATAATAAACCTAAAAGGACTGTTTTTGTGGAAAGAGGTACTGGTTGATTTATGGTAACTTCATCCTCTGCAGCTGAACGATTTTATAAATATCGATAGCTCTCTAGCAATATATATATAACCGTTATATATATATATATATCGCTAGATAGCTATAGTGTCGTGGAACTATAGAAATCTAGTTTATCAATATCTTGAACGTGAAATTTTTTTTTGGATACATAAAATGCCTAAAGGAAAGTTTTTAGTTTTTTTATATAAGACTTATTTATTTTTAACTAACATTAGTATATACATTCATATAAATACACACAAACACACATCAGCATAACGGCAGACACTATCCCCGGAAGGGTCTTGAATGCTAACCACTTCTGTACATTTTAAGCATATAATACATAAGTTGGCACCCTCCAGGGCTGATTTTTTAACCCATAATTAGAGTAAGAGCGGGAAAGCTCCATTGCACATGTAGTCCTACTTTAGCCTTAAAATATAGAAATAGCAATCGTGGACATGTGTAGGCGAGTTGTGGCCTAATCTTGAAATCGTGTACGAGTTGCAGCCCGGAATTTTGAGAGACACGTACGAATACCAGCCCACGCACTTATATATATATATATATATATATTTTATATGAGTTACGTCCACCTAATTATCAGTGTGCTTTTTATAATGCTGTCTTAAATTTCAGATAGAAATCATCATCTTCTCATGTCAATATCCCTCTTAATATACAAACTTCCTCACTTCTTGCCATTCAGTGGTTTTGGCAAAAATTTGATGGTTTGTTAGCTTCAGTTAGGTTAAGTTAGGTTAGGTCAACAGCCCGGGCTGTAATTTGCACGTGACTCTAAAATGTTCCATTCAACTGTCTCTTTATAGGTAAACAACTCGTGCGACCGAAACTCACCTGCAGTCTCGTGGACACATAGTCCATCCTCTTGGGGGGGAAATGGGGAGAGGGTAAATAGTAGAAAATCTATAAATAATAATGACATACTCATTCACCTGAAAAAAGGGGATGGAAAAGAGAGGAAAGTAGTAATAATTATAGAAGTGAAACAACAATTGACAAGTAAAGAAACAAAATGAACAATATACCATATGTAGGGACGTAGACGACCCACACTCA
This sequence comes from Timema californicum, assembly GCA_902141385.1. Lineage (NCBI taxonomy): Eukaryota > Metazoa > Arthropoda > Insecta > Phasmatodea > Timematidae > Timema > Timema californicum. The sequence continues at coordinate 114,039 of CABFOW010000392.1, forward strand.
CATACATGTCCCATACCCTCCACCTGGAGTCAACGCGAGTTGGTAGGATCTTGAGGGGGTGAGTCACGAGGAAGATGGCCTCAGAAGTACTCTGGAGTGTTCGCTCCTCTTCACCAGGATAATCCATATCCAGCGTGGGGGTAAGAGGGGATATTTCCACCACACAACGTCTCTGAGAAGAAGCTTGTTTTGTCACTAAAAAGGAAAGCGTCTCTTTGTTAAAGGGGGAGGGGGCGATTGTTATCTTGTGATTGCAATCCTCACGCTATAAGCCTTTTTGGATAGTACATTGTGATTAGCTAGTGTTATAATAACACATATTTGGATGGTCCCCGACGCTTCCAAAAATTATCTGTGAAGCAGTCGGTCTCTGACAGGATCAAACTCAGCCTCGTGAGGACAAATGAGGAACTACTTTAACAAATAAGTAGCAGCTCCGGCTTATAAAACTAATATTGACGCTTGGAAGGCTTGTTTTGCTGACCATATGATACCTTTTATCTGCAAATGTTGGCACTCTCATCGCTAATGGTGCGACGGCAGCCCCTTGGTTGGTATAGTTCGCTTGCAGGCTCACACTTTATTTTAAGATGATTATTGGCCTTGATAATCCTTGGATTATGGATGGTGATTTTTTTTACAGTTTTGGGTGAGTAATAAGATGGTTTGTGTGTTTTTTGTAGAAGCTATTTCTTTGGGCCTGTATGGTTGCTGATAATATAAACCCTAGTCTAATACAGACTCTGGTAGGTTGAAATCTTCAGTTGGTTATTGGGTTATGTGCTAGTAAATTTGGAAAACCACAGCTAGAAATGCCACGTGTGAAATCCCAAATGCATCTGGCTAAGATTCGAACCCCAGTCTCAGTACCGGATATCACTCCTGTTGTAAGTCTAGTCCCCTAGACCTCATTCCCATTGATTTGGTTATGAAATTTTGTACATTTGCTTAAAACTTAATATATTTATTGTGTTTGCTTAAGATATTTTAAGGAGTTAAAGAATATAAGCTTGATAATACCACTCAAAACTAAATTTGAGAAAAATAGTAGCCAAACAAAAAAGTAGAATACAAGGGATTCAAAACATTTACCACGCTATAAGTTTTACCACCCGTTTGAGCTATTAACATATATGCACAAATGTAAGATAGAATAACTGAGCTAAAATGTACTCGCATTTACTTGCAAAGAAAGTGTAAAACTTTTTTCTTTTGCTAATCTCACCACGCTCGCACTATATAAATGTGATCGTAACAAATTTCGACCTTAGGACGTTTTATTTGACCCCGAACGTAAGAAAAATATCTTCCAAATAAATCTCTCTGTACGTGGAGTAGAGCTGTAAAAAATGTATAAAATTTAAAATATTTTGGAAGCGTGATTGTTTCGAAGTTTGAGAGTAGAGGGCAGCAGGGAAGTTTATCTATAGGTGCATGAGATACCTGCTGTGAGGAAGAGAAGCACCCTTTAAGGGTGAGAAAATGTATAGGGTGTACTTTGTAATCGGTCAAATATGCAGCAGAAAAATATACATTAAATATCAGAGGGACTAGTAAAGTGGAGGCCATGGAAATGAAGTTTGTGAGGAGCATGTTATTAGCTGTAACGAGGAGAAACAGGATTAGGAATGAAGTTATCCGGAAAATAGTTGGGGTACAGGGTGTACTTGAGATAGTAGAGAAAGCAAGACCTAAATTAAAAGGTTATTTAATGAGAATGGAAAAAATAAAGAATACCAAAGAGAATGATGTAGATGAAGAATTTAGGGGAAAAAAAACCACACGTGAGGCCAAGAAACAGATGGGAGAAGCAGATAACAAAAAAAGTGAAAGTGAGAGGGAAAAATTCGAAGCAAATAAAGTGGGAAAAGTGGTGGAAGGAAACAGGAAATTGACCCGGTCACAGGCTGGAAGCATTTAATGATGATGATTATGATGATGATTACCTAAAGCTACAGTTGAATAAGTTGGATGGATTTTGTTCAAACTTGATATTTAGATGTTACATGGTCAGACCTTAGCGATTTATTTTATTTTTTACCTCAAATAAAGGGTAGTTTTCGTATAACTGATTTTTTTTAAATGTTCTCACAAACTATAATTTACTATATTATAACGTATGTACGATTTTGTAGTAAGTACTCTTTATTTTCTTTACTTTGTTTTTTTAGCCCCACGTATTACTATCCCCTCAGATTATAAGTGTATGTACGAATTACAATAATGTTTGTTAAGAATCAGGAATGTTACATTTATAGGAATTGCACCCGTGGAGTGATAGTGTAAAATCATTTTAGGGAAAAACGAAACTCAGTATACCCGACCGAGATTCGAACCTCGCTCTCCCCGTCATCGGCAATCTAGTCTACTGCGAAAGTAGTTCCTTAGACCATGCGGTCACCAAAGTGGTTTTTTTCTACTATAAATAACATAGAGAAACTAATAGGTAAATTATGTTTTTTGTACAGATTGTACTTGTATGTAGTTTTGGAAACTCGAGAAAGGCTGAAGGCTTTTGTTAGAAAATACCGCTTGCCTGTGCCACGATTTGCCAGCAGACGTGATACAGATATTTTACTGGGCTAGGGCGGGGTTGGTAGTAAGGTTTGAGGGGAAGAGAAGGGTGGAGGGGTGCGTGCAAAGGATTCGAAAATAATGTTCACATGTGAGGCGACTACCAAAGTTAGACCAAAAGCTCTACAAACCCCCCCTCCCCCTAACGCTGCTAGAGAAGACGAATAGCAAAAGGAAAAGGGGAAGTACCGTGCAACCTCGTCTTAAGGGCCGTTATCAAATGTGTATACTGTTTTTCCAAAAATGTCTATAAGATTTGTGGTACAATCTATAAATAGGAAAAGTACGTTTGGAATAAGGAAGAAATACTATTCTAACAACAATACAAAGCAATAAAAATTAATTTAGTTTTGAGACTAAAAATTATTATTCTTTACACAGCTTTTTAATAAATACTCGACACCTTTGATTTAAGTTTAAATGTACTATAGGAGTTTGTAGTAACAATATTTTAGGAAGCACTTGACTATTTACTAACTCTTAACCACTTTAAAAATATTTTAATAATTTTTTTTAAATTTAATTTAGCACCACGTCTTACTACACGTTCGGGTTATACGCTTAAGTACTAATTATGCTAAATGATTAGCAATTGTTAAGGTTGAATTTAGAGAAAGTGAGCCCACATTTGCGTGGAGAGCCCTTTATGAGAAATCACCGCCAGTTAACCCGTAAGAGATTCGAACTCTATCTCCCTGTCTTCGGCAGTTTAGCTCTACATGAAACTAGCACTTTAGCCGACTACGCCACTGAGTCGTGTAATATTTTAATATATCATTAGAAATTTTTTATAGGTATTGATAATATATATCAAAAGTGATAGCTGAAGATTACGTGACTTGACGTATGAATACGTGAAGTAGATCTAGTAGTTTTAGAAATGTAGTTACCCTCCCTACCCCCCTTTTTAAAAATTGGACGTTTAGATCTAATTGTACTCTTACGAATAGTACCAAACATACGGTACAAGGCTTTACCGAGTGTTTAAGAGTGATAGAGAATAAGATTGAAAGCACAGACTACCTCGTAACTTTGCCGCAGTAGCTTACCAGCGCTATTGGTTCGTTTTTGTTTTCTTTAGAAATATTCAGGAGAAATCTCTAGAAGAACAAACTAACTCGAAACACGAGTGTAAAGACCTACAGCGTTGGGGACGCTGGTTAAGACGTTATACAGGTCGGGTCTTGTTTGCCAGTCATGGGCAGATCTTGGTTCGAACCCTAAGTCTGTTTATTGAGAGTGACCACTTCGGTTTCCGCGTGGTCAAAGGAGTTTCTTTCACAATATTCTAGAATGACGATGACCGAGAGATCGGATTTCAAATACCAATTAGGTGTGTTAGGGGTATTAGTTGTCATAAATGAATTTCCACTCTACTTCCACGCAAATGCGGGTAAACTTCTGATATACTCAAGCTGTATCTTCTCGTGTGTTTATATAATCAGTATGTTTAGAAATGACATTTTAGATACCGTAGATAAATAAATAAAGCAAGCCTTTTTCATTCCTAGCACATTATCGTGATTAGTACATATTAGTACAAACTGAACGGATAGTAAGAACAGATGCTAAAACAAATGAGTGTGTTTTTTCTTAAACAAATTTTTCTATCTTCCCTCCCGAAAGTTTTGGTAAATTTCAACTAAAACTTCACCTTCCTTATAACTATTGGGTTAATGTAAATAATTGGATATCCTTGATGGGTAGTAATATGTGGTCAAAAAAACCTTGTTTGAGGCAAGATATTTGGAAAACTGAAATAGCCTTTTAAATAAATCAAATTTTTTATTAATTCTTTGGGTTGTTTCTATGCTACTCAAAATCTAGATTAAATATGTATAATGCTTTTTATCTGTGGTTTTTTTAATCCAAATAAATATTTTCTTGAGACACAGAAAAAAAAATAGGAAAAGATCAATAATAGATTAAATTTTATGTTATTTACAAGGTATAATACAATTTTTATTAGACCACTGATCTAAAAGATATAAACTTACTAAATTTACTTTCACGTATTCATACGTCAAATCATGTTATTTGCAGCTGTCACTTTTGATAGATAATATTAATACCTATTAAATAGTACTTGAAATTTTAAATGTTGTCAATTTTGATCAGAAAAAATTTCGTTTTCTATAAAAGATAAATATTGAACACTTAGTTTATGGTGTTTAGCTCATAATATATTAGATTCCAATTGACGGGATGTCTGGGGTTCGGTTCTTGATTGGATACATTGGGGATGGTTTTCCAAAATTATTGATCAATTTGGTTTTCACATCTCCTTTCTAATATTATGCAGACACGATTCTTATAAACTACATTCCTCATATATTCCCTTTAAATTAAGCTCTTATCATAACATCAAACATCAACTAAGATTTTCAAAACTGTCACTTGTATAAATCATCTGCAAAAACAGTAAATTAACAACTTTTATTGTTTAAAAACACAAGCTGAAACCCTTAGGCTTAAAATAGAATTTTATAGTTAACTTGGGATTAAGGGTTTGTCAACATTTAATAACTCACAGTCATAGAAACATGTTCGAATAGTCAAAGAGCTAGCATATTTAATTCTTTCTAATTTCTTATTGTGATAATTTAATTTATTAATTAGCTAGCCTTTTAAACATATGTGTGTACTGTGAATACTACTACTAATCTAGATTTATACAAAAGAAGCATTGAAAAGAGTAACTCAAGGCTTCTCTAAGCTGGTGTTAGTTAGAGAAAATTTTGTCTTTGTCCTTTTGTAAAGGCGTTGTAATAAATTGTCCTCAAAACTACCTTCTAAGAACTCGCCTTCCTAGCAACATAAAATAACACAGTATTAAGAGCTATATATTTATTTTCGCAGTTATTTTTACTTTTAAATCTCTGATAAAACCTAGATGAAATGTGGCTGGGATTAGCTATAATGTAAACTAGATTAAACCAAAAAGAAGATATTCCCAATAAATGTGTATTCATTTTTTTAGACTATTTCAAAACCAACACTCATTCCTTTATTTAGAATTTTATCTAAGGAGGGTTTTTATTTTTGACAAACTATTAATAAAACATGACTTTAAACTATGACTTATCTACTTAACAATGACAAGAATGGAATATTATGCTTAATTTAAAATTTTACTTTGTCAAAACCACTCGGAGAAAGAAAGTATTGTGGTCGTCAAAATAATCTAGTTAGATATTTTGATGTCGGCGATTTAGCACCCCCTGAACCCTAGAAAGTGTTTTTTTTTTTTTTTGCGGTTTTTTATGTCTGTTTTTCAGCCTAAAGCCGTAAATATTTCATCGAAANAAGCCGTAAATATTTCACTGAAAGGGCTAAAACTTGGTTTTAGGGGGTTTTCATAAGTTTTTCAAAAGGATTTTTGGAATTAGTTATCCAATCCTAAAATTAAGGTTAGGTAGTTTACTTAAGTGTTAAAAGAGAATAAATTTATTTTCTTAAAATCTGCGTTAACGATTTTAATTATATTTCTTATCCAAGCACGGTTTAAAACAAACACAATGGTGCATCTTAATTTCCTACGAAAATCTCTTTGGAGGTGTTTTATATAAGTGGAAATTTCCAATTTTTCAAATTGTTTCTCCACAACTCTTTGAGATAAGATATAATTTATATATAGTACGGTGTCAGACTTCTGTGCTGGCGGCCGGGGTTCAATCCTCGGTCCCGGCACAGATTTATCTGATTACCAAACCCTTCCTTCACCTCTGACAAGACATCTTGTGAATGTGGGGAATGCCAGGCCTCCACCGTGGTTCGGATCCCACGTTAAACTGTAGGTCCTCCATTTCATCTCACAATCACCCTACCATTACACATTAGCGTAAGTGCGTATAACCCGAACGGGTAGTAAGACGTGGTGCTAATAATAATAATAATAATAATAATATAATTTATAATTACAAAGCTGTAGTAATATTAAGGATATAAAAAAAATTGAGACATATATTTTGTGAAATAAATATTTTATTTTAGAGTTATATAGGTATATATATATATATATATATATATATATATAAATAGATCTTTAGGAAATGGTGAGCTTAGAATTATCAGAACAAGTAATACTTTTTTGTAACAATGTTTATTTGTCTCATTTATGCTCTTTAGTGAAGTGCGATGCTATTTTCTTTCCCCGTAATGGTTTTATTACAATGTATATTATTTCATTTTCCATATATTACGAGCTCTTGAGTATAGTTTAAATAAAATAGCGAGAACATCTGTGCGGTTCACCGTAATATTAACTAAACAAGCTATTTATTTACCGTCTGCATCAAAATATAATTATGATGAATCGAAGCCTGGTAAAAAATCACCCAATTCACAAGTTTATATTAAAGGACAGATAAAGTACATTTTATTTTTGTGGAAATCTTCAGCTGAGTAATATTTGTATAGAGATAACCAAACCACATTTTTATGGCATCATGAATTCTGTCTACATCAATACATTTACCGACAAACGTAAATTACATACAAATTGCGGTTATACAACTGAAATTTTTAAAAATTGCATATGATAATCCTTAAAGTAAATTATTTTCTTAAAAAATTATTTGCTTAGAATAACATTAAACATTGTTGTGGAAATAACATATTTGGGCACATTCTTAGTGTTTTAAATCTCTTTTTTTTTCACCACGTTTTACTACCTGTTGAGACTGACTATACGTACATGTACTAATTATGCTAATGAGCTAGGAATGGGAAGGTTGAATTTAGAGAAAGTTTATCCACCTTTTGCGGGGAAATAGAGAGTGTGAAAAACGATTTAGGAAAATCCGCCCTCGGTACACCCAACTGGGATTCTAACCCAAATCTCCCTGTCATTGACAGTTCAGTCTTTTTGCCAGAGCGATGCCTTAAACCATGTGGCCACCAAAGAAAGTCTTATTTTAATCAATCATGTGTAAGAATTTTAATTACGTCGGCTTAGATTTTTATTTAGTTTTAATGTATTTTAAAGTGAAAATTGAAAAATGACGCCTGGATACGGGAATTGAACCCATGTCCAGATGTCATTTTTCAATTTTCAGAATATGATATTTAGATGGAGTAATCCTTACTAGAAAGCATTAATAATATATTTGGCTATTTGATTCATTATTCCTAAATGTATATCTATTTTCACGCGACTAGCACGCTGTGCGGACAGAGGTCATAATAATTTAATTAACTCTCGATACATTCATTTTAAACTGATTGTTTTCAACGGACATTGCATTGCGTCGAAGGAAACACATAATAATAATACATTTATCAGATCAAGAAATATTTTTTTGCCTGGCTTTTGTCCAGATATTCCGTACACGTTTTAAAACCATCCTGGTAAGGTGTAATTTTTTTTTTACTTCTTCTAAGAGACTCATAATGGCCGCAATAAACAAGGAGGAAAGAAATGGTCTCTGTCAGTGGGGGAGGAGAGATAGGTAAGAAGATGAGTGGCTTTGCATTTTTGGATCCAAAAGGACGCGGACTTGTAAAGGAGATTAATCGTAATATAGCATAGTGATAATTGCAGGTTTTATTAGTGTCAATTACACCAAAATTGTTACAAACGACCAGAAAAGATGGTACTTGGGACAGCTTTAATTACCTCCAGACCACAGTTACGACAAGTGCGTCTGTCTGATCCAGTAACAGTTTCAACAATTGATAGAAGACATTACAAGATTCCATTCACCTGAGGTGATGTCAACCCAAATTTTAGTCGTGATTCATCCTTTGTCTTCTACCACAATTTTGACTATTCATTCACCTTTCAAAATGTATTGCTCTAAAATGAAAGAATAATATTAATTTCAACTTATACACCAACAGTAGAATTTTCTTTTAGACGCAATATTCCGTTTCAACAATGGACTTTGAAAAAGAATTTTTTTGCCAGAGTAATGACTTCGACAATATGCAATGGCCGTATTTAGTATTTATTATTTTAGTGTCCAATGACCAACCTCATTGAGGAAATGATTATAAATGTATATTTAAGGATTTCAAATTGTTTTATTAAATATTTGCTTGTTCAATAAGTCCACTTAAACAGTAAAGGTATTTTTTTCCCCAACATGAATAAGAGGTCCTGAAAGAATCCCGTGTTTAATTTTATGTTTTACCCTGAGATAATAAATTTTCTTGTTGGGAAATGTAAATGTTGGTTGTGAACCTAAATATTGTATTCAATTTAAATCTGAGCTAGTCCACCATTCATTTATCACTTATTTTATGTATTTTTATGACGTCACTGGACTTAGTTAATAAATATTAATGCTTTTTATATTATATATATATATATATTATATATATATATATATATCAAATCTCCCCCATTTTCCTAGTAAAATACACATTTCGTTATTATTAAAGTTATATTAAATATCATTTTAATTAAATTTTCACACATGAAAAATCGTTTATGTAGTACTGGAATATTACTCGTAGTTTAAAGTAATCGATTCACTTTATTAAAAGATTTATTTAAAGTTATTATTCAAAGCTTTAACCACTATAACACATAACTTAATTAATAGTTACAATGTTGAATATAGTATGCTTTAGTGCAATATTTCAATTATTATTCTCTTTACTCTATTGATATACATCAGATATATAATAAATTTAATGGATTGTATTATGAACAACAATTTTGTTACTAGAGGGCTTATTAATTACACCAGTTTAATAATTACACCACATTTACTGTTTAGATAGCAATTATTGATAAAGCTATGATTATTTCAATAAAAGGGGAGAAGCGATGTTTGCAGAAAACCCTGTGAATATGAGTTTGTTTTATATAACGTTCCAATTTTATTTGTAAAATGTGCTGTGTTTATGTTTAATAATATATTGAAATAGTGAAAACCACTAAAGTTACTAAAAACACATATATTAATATACGTAAATTGGCATGTTCTAAAATCATCACAATTTACCAATTATATCATTATCAGTATTTTCTATTAAATATGTAATATAGTATGGTCGAATCTAATAGTTACAATTTTTACTATTGTACATAATCTGTCCAGTAGCCTTGATCCCATTAAATAATAAATTTGCCTTTTTAAAGACAAGTGAGCTATTTTATCGTAATAATTGATTCTTAAATTAAATGATTAATCGACTAATTAGCCTAAATAAAATATAGAACTTACACTAAATATGTGAGCATTTTATACTATGTACACCTTCACGAATCGTTACGTTTGAGGAAGAGAGAGACTTAAATTTAACTAAAGTTCATTACGAAATATATAACGCATTTTTGTGTGAATTTTATTTTTAGAATACCTGCAGTATACTCTGACGGGATTTAAACTTTGACCTCCTCATCAAGTTCAATTCAGTCTGATTTAAGAGTGATGCATTAGACCATGTGGCTACCAATGCAGGTTGTAACTTATGAATACATTGATGATCCTTCACAGGGATTGTTTATTGAATATATATTTAAATACCCTAACCCACACAAACGGGTACGCCATCTAAAGGTCAGGCGCTTATATTTTGTATTTATGGTAAGACTAAGGACAGGGTTTGAATCTAGCTTTACTGGAGTGGTTTTTTCCTACATGGATTTTCACTTTCCCTCTACGAAAATGTTAATACATTTCATCTCAAATCTACCTTCTTCATCCCTTCCCCATTTGCGTGGTTAATAACTGAATACCCACTTCAGTGGCCACATGGTCTGAGTTACTCTCGTGTTGGACTAGACTGCCAAAGACGTAGAGATCGTGGTTCGATACCCGTCGGGTGCAATGAGGGTGATTTTTCCACAATATTTTCCAATCTCCATCCACGCAAATGCAGATGCACTTTCTCTAAATCATACCTTCCTTATCCCTAATTAATTAAAGTATTTAGTACATAGGCGTATAACCTGAAAAATTAGCAAGACGCGGTGCTAAAAAAAACTAATTCAGTGACTTCATGTTCTAAGGCATCACTCTCTTAAAGAGTTTAGACTTCCAATGACAAGGAGTCCGAGGTTCAATTCTTGGTTAGATGTACTGAGGGTGGTTTTTCCTATACGCTTTTCCAGTCTCCCTTCATGCTAATACGGGTACACTTTCTTTAAATTCAGCCTCCGTCATCCCTAGCTTATTAGAGTAATTAGTACATATGCTTATAGTTTGAAAATGTAGTAGGACGTGCTGATTTATATATGTGTGTGTGTGTATGTAGTATGCGAATAAGTGAAAATAATGGAGAAAAATGCTTTCACACCCATTAAAACATTCGCAAGAAAATATATGTTGCGTCCCCTTGTTTCACAACAGCATAAAAAAACAGATTAATAATAACTTTTAAATTCTGCAGTTATGTTTAAATAATATATGGATGAATTTGTCAAAAACATGTTCAAAAAGTGAATTACAAATTTATCTTGGAGAATTAAAGATCTTTCAATCTACTAACATTTGATTACATCTGGAACAAAATTTTATATTCAACATTTAAGTAAAGAAAGATATGTAATATTTAAAACTTCTGGATTTTAAAAAAAAGGTAAGATTTTGTTTTAAAATACGTTATAATAAGCCGACTCAAACTTTGTGGGAAGTTTCTCTTCTGTGTATTATTAAATACTTTTTTAAATCGTGAAATGACAAAACGCTCTGTCTTGATCAAAGTTATGGAATTCAAAATTAAGAATTTTTTTTTTTCCTTCGCCTTTATCGAAAGGTTGACAAAATTTATTATCTTTTCCATTATTTTTTTTTTCCTTTTCCAAGAACGTGACTTTGAGTAATGGTGTTGTTAACTTTTAAATGAAACTTCTTGATGCAATTTATGTCACGAAGTTTGAACAAAATTAAACAAACAAAAGAGTTAAGTTATAAGCTTTTTTTGTATTTTGAGTTTAGACAGACATTTTATTTATACAGTTTGAACTAAACAGATGATCAAAGATTAAGGTTTATTTAATATTAGAATCTTCTAATTAAATTAGATCTACTTACTGTACTTTACAAATACTTTCCTAAGTAACACAATCACCCACTTTGGTGGCCGCGCGGTCTAACTCGCTACTCTCACAGTAGACTTGACTACCGCTGATTATGAGATCGAGGTTCGTATATCGGTCGGGTGTTCTAAAGGTAGTTTTACAAAATAGTTTTACACTCTTCCTCTATGCGAATGCAGGCACACTTCATATCAATATAACCTCTCTAATCTCTAAAACTACTAGCGTAATTAGTATATAAACATATAAGCCGAAAGGGTGATAATACGCGGTACTAAAAAGGTCTAGCTATCCACTGACAGTGGTGAACCAACTAACAAGGGTTTACCAAAGTTAAAATTTATTTAGTGTAGGACGCCGGATAATGGTCTTACCATACTCATTTGTAGATGGTGAGTATGGTCACTTTTCTTAAGATATGCAGGTGCCTTAAAGAAATCTAGACATAGAAAAAGGAAGCTAGACACATGTGTACGTACTGGAAACTATAACTACTCCAAAGATGTGTTTAACAAGTGCGTTGGTTAAGATTTGTGTATTTTAAAAGTGCGATTTCAGTATCAACCATGAATAAATCTCACATACAATAATACTTCTGTACCTATGACAACAAATCGTTATTAATGACCGTTCACGCTAGTATTATTATTATTAGCACCGCGTCTTACTAACCGTTCGGGTTATACGCACTTACGCTAATGTGTAATGGTAGGGTGATTGTGAGATGAAATGAAGGACCTACAGTTTAACGTGGAATCCGAACCACGGTGGAGACCTGGCATTCCTCACATTCACAAGATGTCTTGTCAGAGGTGAAGGAAGGGTTTGGTAATCAGATAAATCTTTGCTGGGACCGAGGATTGAACTTCACGCTAGTAACAAAACAAGAAATACAAGAAATGCAGAACACAACAAATTAGACAATAGGTACCCTCTTACAAACTAAAATTCAGTGTCTACAAATAGGGTATTCAAACCATCGCATTAAAATAGTTTTTGATAAGAGGATAACATAACTTGCAGCAGTGGTGGAATAGTTTTAGACGTTAGATCTTTTACACTTATTAACGTTGGGAAGAGATACGTGTTCAAATTGGAGTCGGATGCATTGAACATGGTTTCTCATATGTGATTTTATTTTAGTTTTTCTCTTTCTTTCCATGTCAATACCTCTAAGTATATTATAAACTTACCTGTATAATCTTATCCATTAAATTAAGTATTTTCCATTCCTTCCGGTAGCTATTTTTTTAATAAATATATTTTAAATACTTGTCCACAACAAGGACCCGAACTCATAACACTTGGATTAACTCACCCTTACTCTGAATCATCGTCTGAGCTATTAATTTGTTAAATCCGTTAAAAAGTACTTTAGCTCAAATTTCAGTTAAGATTGTGTGTGTGTGTGTGATATTATTAATCGAAACAGATTCATTTTCTGGTACGGAAATTGATAAATGAGCTAAGGGCGCCGAGGGACAGCAGTTAAGTGATCAAATCACTTCCCTGCAGGGCCACAAATCCGGTGGAAGGGTAGTTTACTCAAACTAAAACTTCATTTCTTTTCGAACAAATAATGTGTATTCACCCCTCCCCCTTTTCATGCAGCTTAATTGGGTTAACACCATGCAAAGAACCATTTCACGGTAGTTGGCGTGCAGAGAAAAGTATAGGGTGATTTAGACAGGCAGAAACTTTTTGAAAGTTATAAGAAAGGCTAAGACTATTTTCATAGGTTTACATGTAAAGTAACGTGATGTGTAGCTGTACCTTTTTATAAATATTATCAACGGAGGCCTACCTAGAAAATACCACTAATAATATGTTGGTAACCCTCTTATTTCCCGTGGGTAGGTTGTAGGGTGGCTTATGTGAGAAGAGAGATGGTTGGAGGGAGCGTTGAAGTAATCTTAGAGAGTTTTTTTAATCCATACGTCTTACTACCCATTCGGGTTATACGCTTATATACTAATTACGCTAATGGTTTTGAAGATTATTAAGGCTATATTTAGAGGAAGTGTACCCACATTTGCGTAGAGATAGAAAGTGGAAAATTACTAGGGAAAAAACTACCTTCCCTACGCCCAACCAAGATTCGAACGTTGATCTCCCCGTCATCGGTGGTCTGGTCTAACACGAGAATAGCACATTAGACCGTGTGGCCACCAAAGTGGGTTGGAATTTTATTGAGTTTATTGAAAATTATAGTACAAAATGTGATGTAGTAATCTATAGTAATTGGTTAAATCTAAAGAGTAATTAGCCAAAGTCGATCTTTCTACCCAACAGTCCTTCTGTATGCTTGCATCGCTGACCTTGCTTTACCTCGAACTGCAGCAAGAGCGTACTCTTGTACTCCCACGGTATCCCTCCCCCCTCCCCCAGCATCCGTTGAACTAGTTTCAATTCTTATAGTTCGAAAGTGTGTCTTTATTAAAAATGTTTTACTTAGTTCCAAAACACTGATATGCAACTATTTACAAATTGAGCTGATAGTGATAACATCTTTGTTATATTATTACGTATAGTTTTGCGCTTCGTTGTCTGACTCAATACTCTACTAATACTATCTAATTTTACTACCGGAGGGGAGTTGTGAGTATCCTTAAGCTTTTTTAACATTATAATAAATAAGGATAGCAGCTCCCATAAATCTTAGAACAAAATTAATGTTGTTCTTAAATATTTTTATTTACTTAGCACCACGTCTTATTACGTGTTCAGGTAGTACGAATATGTACTAATTACGATGGTAAAATAGTAATGAGTTAAGTTGGAATTTAAGGAAATGTACCCACATTTGCATGGAGGGAGAGTGGAAAACCATTTTGATAAAGTAAACCTGACTGGGATTCGAACCCTAATCTTCCTGTGATCAGCATTCTAGTCTAACACGAGAGTGACGCCTTGGACCATGTTTCGACTGAGGTGGGTTTCTTCTTGAATACTATTCAGAAAATAAGTGATATCTATGTAAAAAATATATTTAACAAGTCTATGTAGAAAGGTAAATTAAATACATTTCTAAACATGGTATAACATTTTATGTGGTTAAATATAAATTTATTAAAAATTATACTCACACAAAAATTATCTCCACACAGTTCGTCCAATTGATCTGAAATTAATATCGCGGTTTGAGCAGTTAGCTGTAAAGCCGATTCACTTAAAACACGTGGAACTATATTTATAAGTAACTAGACATCGCATTATTATTTTCAACACACATATTGAAGAATCATCATAGACTCTAGAATCTTGGGAAAAAAACCATTTAACTCTTTATTGATGAAACTTTATTTAAATCATGGATACACAATCAACATTGATAAGCTATTGAAGATCTATTTTTAGAAGAATACAGATAAAATAAAGAGGATGCCTGTTAGATACTAAATATTTTAAGACACGTTAATTGTTAGTCTTAATCTTATTTAATATTACAAATTATGTAGGCCCTTACCCTGTTCCATAACTTTTTCTTACAGATATTAACAAATTTCAAATAATTAGTTACTATAAATTACTTTTAAGTTCAATAGTTTGAAATTTAAAAAAAATCGCAACAAGTGTACATATGGGTTAAAACGTCAGTCTATGCTAGTTTAGTATACCAATGATGAAAAGCGGGATTTTCAATAATGGCTGGCTGTACTTGAAAATTTTTCATATAGCACTTCACAATCTTTCTCCATGCAAATTTGGATACACTTTGTCTAATTTTTACCTTTCTAATGCATATCCCACTAACGTAGAAAATATAACTCTAACTCCGATTAAAACGTGGTACACACACAAAATGTGGATATTTTAATTAATATTATATATATATTTTTTTAGATTCTATTAGGTAACACGTGGTTTTCCCCAAAAACACATCCAATAAAATGGTACTTTGTTTTAATACCAAAACGGTCACATTAATGTTGGAATATAAATTCTTGGATGAATTTTTTTTGTCCCATAGTAATCGTGCTTTAGTTTTAATTAAAGGCAAACAATATACATTTTGTAATACAATAATTTACTTTAAAAATTTGCATATTCAATACGCGAAGTATTTAATTTTTAATACTGAAGTTAAATAAAAGATAAAGGTAGCTTTAGCGATAAAACCGTTGAGTTGGCGATATTGCCCGCGCACGTCATGACGCGCGATTTGTGTGTTCTCGCCAAGTCTACCAACGCTACCACCACCACGTGACAATTTCCCAGACCCACTAATCTCCCTTGTCAACACAGCTTAACTTTCCCTCCCTAGGACTAGCCCTATCACAAAGCGATGAGGCGCGCAGTCAGCCCACGATGCAGCCAACCCATCGAACTAAACTTTACCTTTCACTGCGGGCATTTTAGAGGGAAAGACTTGTGCGCCATTAGATTGGAGTGGGCTTAAAGTTTTAGAGTACTTAAGCGGTTATCAGTGAAAGTTACTTGGTAGTTTAGAAGGTCACTGCAAATTAATGGGCGACGACACAAACTAGATCTGTTATGTAAAGCAGTGTCACAATCATCTCAGTGGAGGAAGTTCACATAATTTGAGATGTATTTACATTTAATGTATACATCAGTGGTTCTCAAACTCAAATTAGTGTTTTGGACAACCAACTATATAAATATATTTAATTAAATATTATTTTTTGTTTGTTTTTGCAGCGCGTTTTACTACCCGTTTTTACTAGACACATCTTTATCACACAAACAGGTTCTAAGGGGATTCCCTCTACCCCACGACTGAACCACTCTCTTTACTTATGTATTGCAGCGGTTCAGTTTCAGTCAGGTCTCGTCCGAGTTTATACAGCACGTAAACTTTTCACGTTTCGTATTTTATAGAGCTTAGAGCATTGATTGTATATAAAAAAAAATAGTGCTTTTGTACGCAAAAGGTATTATGAGCTTTTAAGCGAATAAGTGACTAATAAATAAAGTTCATTTGTATTTTACTAATGAAAATTTAATACCTCCTTTATTGAAGTGAAAGATGAAAAAAAAAAAAGGCTTGTAAACAGTCCGTTCAATGTAGACGTTTGAAACGGTATTATATTCCCAATATTGGTAGAGAAGAGACACTCATAGCACCAGTGTCTGCTGGAAAAAAGAAGACATTATTTATTGTGTTTGTTTTGATAAACTTTTTTACGTGATACGTGAGACAAATACATTGCTATTGGCCATGGAGGAAGAACTCGGATGATTATTAAACTGAATCGCAATTACAAGAACGAGACATTTGAATCAATCGTTACGTATTTGAGGTTATGTGAGCCGTGTCAAAAGAAACAAAAGACTTTTTAAAAAAAGGTGGTGTAGTGAAACTCATCCTAAACAGTGAAATTAATTCACGTTGCCAAATTGACTTAATCGATATGCAAGCTAACTCGGATAATATGTTGAATTTCATATTAGTATATTAGGATCTAAATTTGTTATTCTCCGAGCACTGAATTCGAAATGTGCTGATGAAGTTGCATGGCATATTTTGGATATTTTCCACACTTTTGGCCCGCCCAATATCCTCTATTCTGATAACGGTAGAGCGTTCTGTAACTAAGTTATACAAAGTTTATGTGATATATGGATTAATATAAAAATAGTCCATGGAAAACCAAGACACAGTCAGTGTCAGGGGTCGGTTCAACGTGTGAAACATGACATTGAAAATATGTTAGCAGCTTGGTTGGAAACAAGTCAAACTTCAAAGTGACCTGAAGACTTGCAGTTTGTGTAAACAATGAAGAACAGGGCGTACCACGAGGGCATTAAATGTTCACCATATTAGGCGATGTTTGGTGTTACAATGAAAATTGTTATTACCAGCTCGGTTGTTCCACGTGATTTAATGAATTATCTAAATCCCCAAGAAGATTTGGAAAAAAATGTTGAATGTTTGAAAAAGTGTTCTACAAAAAAGTGATTTTGTGAATCCTCTTCTATGTTGTGCGATTCTAAATGTCATATTAGTCAACATTGTTGCTACAAGTAACTTTGAGTGAATGTACAATAGTAATTTATAATCAACTCGTAGTATATATATATATATATATATATATTTAATATGTTCAATTTACTGTAGCAAAAACTCGTCCAACACAAAATAGATTTCAAAACTGCAAAAAGGTAGATAAATAAAAACACATTTATTTAGTTGATATAATATGTATGACCACTTTTACCAAGACATGTTGGTGAAGGTAAAAATTTACAGATGCAAGCTGGTATAAGCTCGATATTTCAATATTGTGTAAGATATTTCGGTCTTTTACTAATAGATATTGGTAAATGCTAAATACCGATAAGGGCAGCCTGTAAAAGCTCGAAATTTCAAAATTGTTTGGATATTTCGCACATTAACCAACCGATATTGATAAATGCTAAGATATAACGGTAAATTTTAAGATTTAATAGTTTTCGAACGTTTACAGTAGCATATATATTAATTTATTTGCGATATTTAAAGTACGCTTTCCGAACCAACTTATTATATTAATCACACGACCAATAAACTAACGTAATTCTAGAAAAGTCACAACATCCAGGCCCCGGTGAAAGGGGAATCCCACATTTCACCAAAAATCGTTTTTTTTTCTACCCCGTCGAGAACTGAACTTGGGAGATTTAGCTCAATAGACAAACACTCTACCGACTAAGCTAAGGTGTCGAATGGGATGAATTTTAACCTATCGTTTCATTATACTCTTTCTAATCAGATGAAGGCACACTTCATCTAAGCTATCATCCTCATTCCTATCTTTTAAATTAAACTGATACTAACACTGATGTTAGCTATAATATTTTTTTAAAAAACTGTATTTATATTGGTAATAATCCATATATATTTCGAGAAGGCTGTATTCATCTAGCAAGCATTACAAATAACAAACTTCTCGCCTCAATTTGTCAATTAACCGTAGACTCGACATTCCTCCTGGGCGACAAAACCTTTCCTGTGTTTCTGGGTTAATTAACCGCATCTCAGGAGAAGCAAGACAAGGTGCTCAGAACAACGCAGGAGGTAAATACGGAACGACAAACGGGAAACTAACCAGCATACACTGCATGTCTCTGGAGTAAACAATTTAATTAAATTTGCTTCCTTTGTTTAAAAAAAATTGCTTTATGAACGTATGAAAGTTTGAAGGTTTCCACTGAAATTATCAAATTAAATAACTGAAACTATTTCTGCGGCAAAGAAACCCTTATAGTTAATTTTAGCTGGTTACGATTTACGTATTACTATTACCTGTACCGCGTCAAACAAACCTTATAGGTTACCTGTTTATTAACTATAGTGGGTTAGGATTGTAAATAGAGAAATGAGTATAAATTTACCCACCTTTGCGTGAAAAAAGAGTGGGATATATTTAGGAAATATCTCTTTGGTATACCAGGCTTGGTTTCATGACGATTCTGTTAAGATAATCAGTGTTCCCATTATTGAGGATAGATGTTATCGTTTGGGTTATTACAACATATTTATAAGATTGGCTACAACGTCTAGCGAATGTTTCATTCTAATCAACGTCCTAATCAAACACCTTTATGAGAAAGAAATGTACAAACCAGGACCGGTGGTAATGTGTTCACGGACGTCGTTATCATTGTGTTTATTTTGCTGATGGTGGAGAGGTCAGGGTTGTAAATTTAGCCGTGAGTATTGAGCTCTTTTATGAAGTGGTTCCTCACTTTATCTCCACGCAATTTTGGGTACATTTATTCTAAATTCTACCTTACTTATCCCTGCTCTATCAATATAAATAGGTGGCTATCCAGGATGGGAGATAGTACTTGAAATTGTAAAAAATTGTTAAAACATTGTATTGTTGATTAAGTAACTAACGCTGATTGTGGTATGTAACCTGAAATTACGTTCTGTGGGGTGGGTCAACCTAGTGCCAGTCTACCAGGGGAACAAAACCCTTCGCGGCAGCTACCCCATTATAGTTATATAATAATTCGTTCGCGGTAGTTTTGGTCTCTTTTGACAGTTGAAAAATTACTAAAAATACCCTGCGAATATATCCGATTTGTGAAATATGTCTTGTTATTACAACGGGTGTAAAGTGATCTAATTTGTCAAAACGCCAAAACATATTTGGAGGTACGAACATGGAAACTTTTTTATGAGAAAAGGTCAAAGCTTGAAACATGATATATTTTTTTCTTTCTCGTGTATAAAAATCATTGTAGTCATAAAAAGATTATCCCTTGAGATTATATTGCCCCTGAATTCAAAAATGTGAATTTTATAACGCTGTCTTTCCTCATTTATGACCGTCTTTCGGTCTTAGGGACTACAGCCAAAAAATGTGGATAGATTTGGTTCATATCTGATACTTTGATACTATATGTTGATCCCGCAAAACGTTTTTATTATTTTGACTATAGTCCTAAAATTAAGGGTAGATGACTGATTTTTTATAGATTGCAAATTTTTCGAAAATTTATTTAATTATTCATTTAAAATGGATATCTAAGGAGTGTTTGACATGAAAAATATCACTTAATACTTGTTTTGTGGAGGTAAATTTGTTTAAGGATGATTTAGTGAAAACTAATTGTTAAAATTTTAAAAAAAATCTGAAAATACAATACTATCTAATGATTTTGTTCTAAATATTTATCTTGGGAGCATTTGACACTATAAATTATACTTTTTTTAGAAGGGGTAAATCTATTAAGGGTAGTATGTTTAATTTTTTAAGTATTGCGTCTTACTAACCGTTCGGGTTACACGTTTAAGTACTAATTACGCTAATGAGTTTAGTTATATGGGAAGTTATATTTATAGGGAGTGTACCCGCATTTGCGTAGATCCGAAAGAGATTCCAATCTAGATCTCCCCATCATCGGCAGTCTTGCTTACTCCAAGAGTAGCGCGTTAGACCACGTGGTCACTGGAGCTGCTATATAAAGGATGTAAGAACCACAATTAAAATTCATGTGGAAAACCATCACCAGTATATTCGGCTGGAATTCAATTTACGAGATGCAAGTCAAGTGCAGTCTGCTAGCCCGGACAGCTCAATCACAGCTACAGGTAAATGTTTCTGAATGGTTTCTAGCCTCACTGGTATGCATCTGGCTTGGATCTCAAGCGCATTTATTCTGGTTTGCCGGTGGGAGAGAGGTTGGTGTTAGAATAGTCCCTCTAAATTCTGCCTTCCTCATCCCCACCAATGAGCTCAATAAATGTACGCGTAAATGCTCATAAACAGAACAGATACTAATCATCAGCGTGAAACATTAAAATTAAAAAAAACTTTTAGGTGGCCGCATAGACTGCCGAAGATGGTAAGAATAAGGTTTGAATCTCAGTCGGGTATACTGAGAGTGTTTTTTCCAAAATGGTTTCCACTCTACCGCCACAAAAATACGGGTACACGTTCTATAAATATAGCCTTCCTCATATCTAAAACTACTAGCGTAATTAGTACATAAGCGTTTAAGCCAAATTAGTGTGTTTTTTTAAATACGTGTTGACAATTAAGAATTGGAACGCGCAAATAATTAACTTCAAATAAATCATGTTTTTAATTGTAATACCTTATTTTCCGTTTACGTCTATGATTATTGCTAGGAGTATTTAACTTATACTTTATGAACCTACTGAGTAGCTAACTTTGTGCTTGAAATTACGAGGAACGTTAAAACCTTAAGGTAGGGTTGAAGCAAACGTGATCTAAGGTAAATATTTTTTTGCCGTTTTTATGGGGAAAAAAATTATGGCTAAAATTAATCAACTGCTTCAGTAGATACGTTTAATTTAATTTTCTAAACATGGTGACTTGCAACGTCTATCTAATATTTGTTATTAACAGGGTCCAGACTATGATGACAAATAATTTTATTATATTTTTCGTCACATACAATGCTCATATACATTTTGTTTATGATCCCCTTGTTGTAGATACTTTTATTATGAGTCTTTTTTTTAATCGGCTTCGGTCATTTGGAAATTTAAGGTAATATTTTCTTGTTTTGCGTCATAGTTTAGACATTTATAAGTATTTTGAATCATTTTTAAGCATTTTTGAGTTAAGTTTAGATTTTTTTAAGTCATTATAAGGAATACATATTGAATAAGTATATTGTATATACTATCAATTTGTAAGTGCGTAAATGCTAAAACATTAATTTGTTTCATCACACATTTGTAGGAATGAGACGAGATTGTAGGCACTGAGCTTTGTATCATCTTTGCTTGTATGGTTGTAAAATGCACGTTCCTGAAAAACTAATTTTGAAACGTGTGGTTTGCGAGTCACTAGCGAATTGCTTGTAGCTCGCAATCAATCTTGCAAATACCTAATTTTGAAATGCCTGAACTAAGTGAAGTGACGCTAAACTAGCGGCTTGAAAGAGAATTCTGCTCGCCAGCTAAACACAGTGCGAGACAGGCCTTATCTGGCGAGTAAAGCAACATAAAACAATATGGATGCCATCTCCCTCTTCAGTTGCAATCTTCCAATAGGTATTGTGTTGAAATAAAGCCTTAATTGTATAAAATAGGTTTATATAAGTAGAAAATATTGTTGTTTTGGACGATTCATGTAACCCTTCAATGATATTTGTTTGTGTGGAATTGTAAAAATATAGCTTAATTTTCCTTCCTTGACATATAAGGATAGCTTGGTCTAGTTGACAGTGTGACTTCCTTGTAGTGTAAGGTACACGAATCCAAGTCCTTGCTATTCCAATTTTTTATCTTATCATTCTAAAAAACTCTCATTTCATAAATTTTATTAATAAGCATATAATTTGTTTTAAATAGGTACGTATAAATATATAAGATATTTTATCCTACATAAGCTAGGATTAAATAATATAAATTTAAAACCATGTTTTAAATTTGAAATTTGGTGTGTGACTATCTAAAAACTAGGTTAGTTAATTTTATGCAATAAAAATGTGCATATTTAAAAATAATACTAAGCAAGAAATAATTATTGACTTAGTGAAAACCTTTAGGTCATATTTACGTTTTAAAAATAGTCGCAAGGGTAAAATAAGGCTTCTAAATTATAAGACAAGTTTTTATTACTCAGACAAAATTAAATGATAATAATCGATCTGGGATTTATCTAGTAAATTTCAAAATTATAGAAAATTATGCTACCAAATTAGTTATAATAACCAATGAAGGATTAAAACGTTAAACTTATACTGCTATAAAGTTCGCAAACCTTGAGATAGTAAACTTGGTAGCAAACAAATTAAAGATGGCTTCCTAATAAAGCCAAACAAATAGTTTTACATGACCTCTGACAAGATGTGTATTAATCACAACCTGTGAATGTGAGGAATGTCAGGCCTCCATCGTGGCTTGAATCCCACGTTAAACTGTAGGTCCTTCATTTCATCTCACAATCACCCTACTATTACACATTAGCGTAAGTGTGTATGACCCGAACGGGTAGTAAGACGCGGTGCTTATAAAAATAATTGTTTTACATGGTGCACTTAACACAATACTAATGTTTATTTTTATATACATAATTAGATTGTACAATGGCGCGTTTGTATCCCATCGGCCCAATCCTTTGAACGATCATTGGCTTTCCCGTGTTTTCAGATTGAAAACTAAGTCGACAGCGAAACAGCACCACACCAACTCACTTGACAGTAGTAACACTTCAAAACCTAAGTCGACAGCGAAACAGCAATTGACAGTGGTAACACTTCAAAACCTTATTCGACAGTGAAACAGCACCACCCAACTCACTTGACAGTAGTAACACTTCAAAAACTTATTCGACAGTGAAACAGCACCACACCAGCTCACTTGACAGTAGTAACACTTCAAAACCTTAGTTGACAGTGAAACAGCACCACCCAACTCACTTGACAGTAGTAACACTTCAAAACCTTAGTCGACAGCGAAACAGCACCACACCAACTCACTTGACAGTAGTAACACTTCAAAACTTCATTCGACAGTGAAACAGCACCACCCAACTCACTTGACAGTAGTAACACTTCAAAACCTAAGGGCTTTTGGTACAGCCTAAGGTTTGCGAGATCATGACCTACAAACTTGTTCACTAGTGATTTTTCTCGCAAGTTTACCAATTAGAGGTGCTGATGAGACACTGCAACTAGGCTGAAGGGGGTTGAGTTGGGAGAGGGTAGATATTACTTCTGTAGTCGGTATTTGTAACTTGGTGTTATATTTAGCAGAATGCAAATGGTCTGTGGCTTCAAGTCATTTCATCGTATTGTACATTTTGTATAGTGAGTGTTTGATCTAGTCGTTTGCATTTAATATGAGTTGTTATCGTTTATATTTTTAATTTCATGAAAATTTAAAGATTTTTTTTTAATTCTAGGCCATATTTTTGCTATTGAAGTGGGCCCTGGTTGTAAGCATCGCGGATTAGAACCACACTTTAACTCTTAATTTAAAAACACTGAGTTCATTTGCTACTATGTTCATGACAAATATTCAAGAGCTGTTAAAATTTATATTCGTCTAAAATTAAACTAAATATATCTACTGCTTCTTATTTATTTAGATCATAATATTAAATTGCTATGAATACTGTGAAAATACGGAACTTATCTCAAAATACCGTCCATTGCACCTCAACCTCTCTCTTGAGGCACTTTATCCTTGAAGCTCACTTTATTGAGGTGTCTCTAGAGAAGAGGGTCGACCTTAAGAGCGATTGACCGGGGACGGCAACTGCCATTCAATAGGACCCCAGAAGGGCGATCAATCAATAGCCCTGATGCCCCATTTAACTCTTTCTTCTTTTTTTATTGGGGAAGGGAGGAACATTTGCCACTTTTCTCTCTTCTTAAAAAAAATCGTTTCAGAGAACAATTCTTGTTATTATATTGGAGATAAATTATGTATTCACGAGTCTCTTGCTCGATGCGGTATTGGATTGGAATAGATTTATCTTCTTCTAAATTTGACATTACATATAATAATAATATTGCGCATGTGGCCTAAATCATAGCCCATTAGTGGACATATTAGCCAGTACGAATGTACCGTTACTCAGGAGACACCCGAATATACTAATCATAAATTATTTCCGCGAAGGCTCTTTCCATGTCCTGATGAAATGAGATGATGGTGAATATGATGGTCTGGAACCACCTGAAAGAGTTAAACTGAACATAATTCTAGCCATCCAAATCCTATTGACCGTTCGGGAAACTTTCCTTTCGGGAAAATACCCAAGGCACCAGCTAGGAATTGAACCCTTGACCCCTAGGCTCGCAGCAAGGTGCACTGACACACACCACGGGGTTAGTATTTCATTACAGGATATATATATATATTTATTGTTCAGTTCTTTAACACCCGCTTCACAATACCAACTGCGAGATATAAATGAATCACACCGTTGAAAATGCATATAAATAGGTGAGTCTCATTTTATCTGACTAACCATTAGGGGTGATATCGGGATTAGAATTTCGTTAAAATGTGATGTGATTAATTCCTAAATGGTTACCCACTCTCCCATTCCACACAAATATCAGTAAACTTCTTCTAAATTATACCTTACTCATTCATTAGTTTAAATAACTTGATAAAAACTGGTTAGGTCTGGGCAGGACATTGAAAACGAAAAAAAAAAAGAAAAAAAGGTAAATCTAGAGCCTATATGTTTGCATTTAGATTCAAACTTTCGCATATGCCCCCAACTAGAAGAGACATAGCACATGAGGTTTTTTTATATCTCGATAACATACATTATCTGTTACGTTATTTTGAACTTATACCCGACTGACCCGAAAAGTACCTCTGTACACCCCCTCCCCCCAACCCCCGTGGAATAAACTCGTAGCACCAAGACTCAGTCTCCATTGTGGTACAGTCACTATTCCTTTCTCCGGATTCGTTTCTCGCTTCTGAGATTTATTGCGCGCTTACTGGGGAAGCTTTGCGCAAAGCTTTCCAGCCTTTTTGCTGTCACGAACTACAAGGGGATGGAAAGGGTTGGGGGAATATAGGGGGGGTACAGTATTCTTATCATCCCATCCACACAAATGTTGACGCGATTTTAAAGCCGGCACTGCTCCATATAGAAGTCTTAAACATATTTGTAATTTACACTCTGTACATTATTTCTTAGTTAAATTATATTTAAATAATGCCACTAAAAATATTATTGCTCTATATTTTTAAATCTATCCTTGATACGTACATTTTCTACATATCTACTCCCATTCTTACCACCCGTACAGGCTATTTGAATATTTACACTAAAAGGGTAGGAATGAGTAAACGGGGAATTTAGGAGAAATGTATCCGCATTGTGAGAGTGAAACCATTTGTAAAATTACAACACCCCATACGCCTGTCTGGGATACAATTCCCGACCTTTATGACACCGGCAATCCAGTCTATTGTGACCACCAACGTGGCCGTGAAATTTTATAAATAATAATCCTTCTTTTAGGAGATTTGTATAGGTTGAACAGAATATTGGTGACAATTTAAATTAATTGGAATTTTTAATAAAAATAATAAACTAGAGATACACCCTGCGACGTTCTCTCGTGTAAATAATAGGAAATTACATTGCTGGGAAAAAACCTTTACATACACCCAGCCGGGATTAAAACCCCAGCCTCTCTGCCTAGAGTCAATCATTATTAAA
This sequence comes from Timema californicum, assembly GCA_902141385.1. Lineage (NCBI taxonomy): Eukaryota > Metazoa > Arthropoda > Insecta > Phasmatodea > Timematidae > Timema > Timema californicum. The sequence continues at coordinate 140,229 of CABFOW010000392.1, forward strand.
ACTAACGTAACTTTACTGGTCTTTCATTGGAGGATTAAAAAGGGAAATGTGTTTATATTTACTTTCTCTCGACACCTCGGAGGGAAAGTATTGTGATCGTAAAAAAAAATCTAACTCAAGTTTTTGATAAATGTTGACCTTTTATGACCCCTTGAAACACAAAAAAAAGTTGTTTTTACGATGCCGTTTATTTGTTTGTACCTGGGGATGGAGCTGAAACTATTCTACCGAATGGGATAAAATTTAGTACCTGGGGTTTTCATAAGGTCCCCCCAAGTTTTTTTTTATTAGACATCAAACCCTAGAATTTTGGGTACTTACTGAAGGGAAGATAAAATAGATCACGTTTTTGAAAAATCTTTTTTAAGTAAACCACCCATAAATGAGTTCTTGCCCCCAAAACAAATACATGTTGTTAATTTTCATATCAAACACTCCCAAGATACCCATTTGGAACCAAATCGTTAGAGCCATTTGTAAAATTTTCTAGATTTTGTAAAATCAATCATCGGTGAACTACCCATAAATGAATCGTTGTTATTTGGTATACCACATACTTTGAACAAAATCGTTATAAATATTTTAGAAATATTTAGAATATTCAAAAATGTTACATCAGTAAACTACACTTCAACGAATGCCCGAAAATCAACTATACATTGATATTTGTCATTTCAAACAAATCCTAGTTATGAATTTTTTTTAAATAGCTGTCGCTAATTCCCAAACATTTTTGTAAGTCAAAAAAATACTTATCATTAAACTATCCCTAATTGAAAGGCTATAGTAAAAAAGCGTTATGGTATAGTCCTTTAAAATTTAAATATCAAGTTTGAAAAAAAATCCCTCAAACCGTTTTGGAAACAGACATACAGATCGACACTTTGTTTTATAAGTAGTTGATATAAATAGTCAAAAATCTCTTCTTTGAATATTTATTTAAATAATTTATATTGAAGCTCATCCCCAGTGCTCTAATATAATTTATTATTTTATCAGTCTATAATTAAATAAAACTTTCTATTAATTATTTCAATAACTCTTAGTTAAAATTATTTTAACTATTAACTAATGAAATAATCCTTTGTGTTAAAGTAACACATAAAGGTCAAATAATTAAATATAACTCGAATCAGCGGGCACGTGCCTAAAAGCATTAATCTAGTATTATGATTTGGTGATGACGGGGAACTTAAGAGTTTAAATTTCAGGCTGCCTCGCTGAAGTTTTTTCCTTCAATAACATCAACTTCTCAGTCTCCATCTCTCTGAAAATATGAATACTTTTATATGATATTTTATTTTTATATCTTTACCCATTTAGTGTAAATATGTGAATAAGTTTATACTGAATTGAATATTCGTAACCAATTTATTTTTTTTTCAAAATCAAATTTTCATTTATTTTTTTAAAAAATTTGTAAGGGGTGCAGGAACTTTGTGGTACATGAATTCATTGCATCCCTAATATTTTTACTGATAGTTACATAGTGTAGTTTACACGCTTCATGTCGTGGTTAAATGTCAGTATATTGTGAGGAATGTATAAAAAAACTCCCAGAGGCATCAAATTATACTAACCAATATTTACAGGGTTAGGGAGCCTTAGCCCCCCTACTTACGAAGCTTCACTAAGTACTGTAAGAAGTGAATAGTAGGAACTAATTTAAGTAACGATCTAAATATAATCTCATTATATTAGCGATTAAGTTTGGTTAGTTTTTTTTTAAATTATGAAATTAAAAAAAACTGTCTAATGCACCCCTTTTCAAAGAGCATGCAAGACCTCACAGACGAGAACGTTAACTAACAACGGATGAGCTATTGCGGTCCATATGGGTTTGGTGAAACAGTAAAGCGGCCAGCAGAGTTAGGATGTAATAGAGTTACCAGAGGATCCCCGGTCGTGTGAGCTGGGGGATAGCCCGGGGTGTTCACAGTCCGTAGATGTACCCATTTCTGGCCGGACTTGTGAGAACAAGCGGTGGCCCTTGCTCGCTGGCTCGGTCGATATTTAAAGGGCCGTGTTGGCACCATCCCAAGGTGTAGAGACTGCGGCAGGTCGATTCATGCGTGGGAATTTTACTACGTCTGTGTGTGGGGTACTGTTAATGGTGTAGTGGTCAATGAACCTGTCTACTGGTCACGGGTTCGATTCCCGGCTGGTACAGGTAGATCTTTCTGGAAAGGGAAGTAACTCTTTTGTTCACCAGGGTTTGGTTAACTAACCTTAAGCTAGGTTAAGATCGTCATTGGTTTCCCCTCCCCCCATCATATTCATTATCACCATCATCTCATCTCATCAGTAGATGGAAAGAGCCTTCACGAAAAGGATGAACGATTAGTACATTTGGGCATCCCCTGGGCAACGGTACATTAGTATTGGCAAATCTTTCCACTACTGAGCTACGATTGTTGTAGGCCCATACAAGTATATATATATATATATATATATATATATATGTATAACAAAGCTATTATAATATTATTTAAATTGAAAAGTGATACCTGGATATGGGAATTGAAACCAGGACCTTTGGGTTAGTACGCCAATGCTCTTACCACCTATCCATCAAATATTCTGCCTCAAAATATGAATGAAGAATGACCCTGGACAGTAGTGAGTGCATTTTCAAGCTAAGTCCAAGATCTTGGGTTCATTTCTCATTTCTGAGTTTTATTTTTCAATTTGTATATTATGATATTTTGATTCGGCTATATTCGTAATTAACAGCTATAATAGCTTGGCTATTTAATCCATTATTAAAGATACTGTAGTATGAGTTTAGTACAAATCAAAGATTCTTAAAAATGTGTTATCCGCACACACCTTTTTTATATTTAAGAATAAAACATAATATACACCCACTCAACACTCCAAGAGGTGCAGGGACGTTTTTGGGGTTAGAAGTGTACAAGTGTGAAATTTTGAAAGGGGGTTGGGGAACCCTCCTACCAGAGCGTTGTCCAAGGTACACCTATGGAAGTTTTCTAGACGTACCCGCGGTGAGATTATGTTATGATAGTGAATATGGAGGTGTAGAATTATTATTATTAGCACCGCGTCTTACTACCCGTTCGGATTATACACACTTACGCTAATGTGTAATGGTAGGGTAATTGTGAGATGAAATGGAGGACTTACAGTTTAGCGTGGAATCCGAACCAGGGTGGAGGGTCTGGCATTCCTCACATTCACAAGTTGTGATTAATACACGTATTGTCAGAAGTGAAGGAAGGGTTTGGTAATCAGATAAATCTGTGCCGGGACCGAGGATTGAACCCTGGACCCCAACATAGAAATCTGACACCTTACCCTTGTACCACCAAGTCACCTCTAGGTCTGTAGCCAGGTGCATTAACCCCTACACCACGAGGACAGATATTGCGTGCGCTTTTAACCCTTAGTAAGACGTAGTAATGTTCCTTGAAGCCACCTTCTAGGTAAGTCTCTACATCGTGACGACAACAGTTCTTCACTCAACCAAGAATCCAATTGGGACAATAGACTCTACGCCCGATCCCTGCAGGGAATTCAAGGAAGTTCACTCATTCATCTTACAGGAATAGTTCGTTTTTCATTTTAAAATATCAGATAGTTTAGTTTCTTCTTCGTGTGTATTTGGTTGAGAACATCCAAAGACGGAATAGCTTTCGAACTAAACATTTACTGTTTACTTACACTACAATAGAATAACAATAGTTTTAAGACAAAATAAAAGCTATGTTACCAAGTGTAGAATCGGAAAAAACCCGTTTGTAAAAAAGGACATTAAAGATACTATGTGCTAAGTTCACTTCTAAAATAGTAAGAAAAGTCGAAACCGAGGTCTGAGATAAAGTTTTTGGCCCTGTCATATAAAGATACTTTTAATTTTTAAATTACCTAGGTGAATATAAAGTTTTAGAGAAATAAAAAACCATCAAATTATTATATGTTAGCATATCTGAATTTATTTATGATTATATAATATGTGTAATCAAACCACCATTTGGAATTAAAATAATGTTTATTAGGGGTCCTAAGAACACTTAACTTATTTAAATATGTGGTATTTAGTGATATATTTTAAATATTTTAATAACTTTATCAAGGTATACTTCTTTCATCAAAATATTTCCAAAATGTGAAAGTTATTGTGGGTGTCAAAGTGTGAAGGAGGTTTGAGTTTCAACATTTATTCATATTTAGAAGAATTTAAGTAACACGCCTTGGTGGACGGGGGGAACCTTTTTTACATTGGAAGGCCGCATGTTCCTCATAATGCCTCACATCCCGTACGTGGTAAATCTTGCCAAAATTATAAAAACGTACTTTACGTAAACATAAATTAATGTCTATTTAGGAATCAATAAAGGAGCGAATCTTTTTTTATTCTTCTTTTACTTTTTAATTCTATGAGAGACAATTTCAATTTCTTATAAAATGTTTACTATATTTTCATATAGGAACCATTTTATTTAAAAAAACACATAGTTCATAGAAATATTTGACACAATCAGGTTTTTTACGATTGTTTACGAATTTTTTATTCATGGATCTTCTTTCATTTTAAAATATAATAATTATTGTAGATATATATATATATATATAATATATTATATATATTATTATTATTATATTATATATATTATATATATAATATATATATATATATAATATAATAATTATTGTAGATATATATATATATTGCACAAGCAGAAGTACTTAAAAACATCTAAATATTTAACACAAATAACTGCATTTATTATATAGTAGGAATATAATTTTAGTTTACGAATGTATCATTTGTAAACGATGAAGAGACACAATTAAAATAATATGCACAAAGACAGAACCAAACCCCTCAAAAACGACGCGTGGCCTAAAGACCTCAGGTTTCCCACCACTAATCTAAGCCGTCACATGCTCAATAGAGTGCCCCCCCCCCCTTAATGGTTTTCCACTCTCCCTCCAACCATGTGTGGGTGTACGTCTTTTAAATTCAACCTTCCTCATCCATAACACATTAACATAATTGGTACATATAAGTACAAATTTAACAGGTAATAAGACAAGGAGGTTTAATGAATTTATAAAAATACTAATTATTATTAATTTATACTCTCCCATTACCAAATTTCAAAAAGTACTGTACATTACCATTTCCCTAATTTTTCAAATACTTGGCATGTCTTGCTTCTAGCACCTTAATATTCCTGACTATAGTTAATACAAACACACTTGTAATACAAGTTTCTCCATAATTTATGTATCGAGGTTCTCCTTTAGTGGAATTCTATATTAAGCTCCTTTGGCCTCCTCAACAACGCTTATGACTTAAGGTGCAGCAGAAGGGAGTGCGAGTAATTTTACAGTTTTTATAGCATTACATTTATTTTTGGCCAAAATAGATCAAATATTTCTCCAGTAGCAACATAAGAGTTTAGTTTTATGCACATGCTAATAACAACAGAGCTTGAATATGTGTCATGGGTGTCCTGGAATTTTGTCAAAACATTTTCTCTTTATTTAAAAAGTTTTGACAAAATTTTAGGACACCCATGACACAAATTCAAGCTATGTTGATATTAGCTTGTGCAAAAAACTAAGTTCTATGTTGCCACTGGAGAAATATTTGATTTATTTTGCCAACAAAAATTGTGTATTCTATAAAAACTGTAAAAAATACCTACGCTCCCTTCTGCCGCACCTTAAGCTGATGAATCAATTCTTTGTCCTCAGCACAACATTTAATAATCCACCTTGTCGTTTTATTTAAGACAGCAAAGTAGTGTTGAAATTGTATTTAGTTGAGTGGTTTCACCAGAGAAAGTTCAGAGTTAATACCAAGAAGTGAAAGAGGGATTCTTAGATTTACCGGCCCCATGGTATAGTGGTCTGTGCACCTGCTACAAACCTAGGTTGATGCCTTGGGTATTTTTCACCCGAAAGGAGAATTACACCATTGGTAACCAAAGTTTTATTAATAATATTTAGCACGGCGTCTTACTACCCGTTCGGGTTATACGCTTTTAAGTACTAATTACGCTAATGGATTAGGAATTGTGAAGATTGATTTAGAGGAAGTGAACCCGCATTTATGTGGAGGGAGAGTGGAAAACTATTTAGGAAAAACCACCCCCAGTTCACCCGACCGAGATTCGAACCTCGATCTCCCCGTCCATCAGCAGTCGAGCTCAACACGACAAGCGCGTTAGCCAACTACGCCACCGAGGTGGGTTTTTATTAATTAAGCTTAAGTAAAATTAAGATCATCATTGGCTCTACCCCGTCATAGTGAATATCATCATCCCCTCATGTCATCAGGATATGGTAAGAGCCTTCACGGAAAGGATGTACGATAAGTACATTCAGGTGTTCCCTGGGCAACGGTACATTAGTGCTGGACAATCTTTCCAGAACTGCCCAGACGCGCAATATTCACATCCTTAAATTTTCTAGTAGCTCTTGAAGAATATTCTTATATATATATATATATATCCTATACAAATGATTTACTAAACCTTGATTAATCTTTGTATTAAAACTTCCAGAACGTTCACAAAAACAATGTTTGCTAATGTAAAGAACATAGCCCATTCGCCACATATAAATATAATGAGCCTTTATAACTATGGGTGTTTGTATTTTTTAAATGATTTTAAATTTTTAATATAGTATAGTATAGTATAGTATAGTATAGTAATATTTTATATACGCAAATATAGTAATACATAATATGTAATACTATAGTATAATATTATGATTATCACATATAAACTACTATATAGTATTACATAAAGGAATATGTGTAATAACCCGCCCTAATGGCCAAATGGTCTCAGGCAGTGACTCCGAATCTGGGGTAAATGCCAGGACGTTTGGGGGTACATGAAAACAATTGAATAATGAAGGAAAGAGCTACATATGCCAGCAGTGTAAAATAAACATCAGTCAAAAGTTATGAAATTAAATCAATGATATGGTGAAGGGTGGCGCGGGTTTTCTTCTATATTTGACCTTGAGAAAATTATTTCAATTTCAAACATAAAATATGTTTTATAGTTATTAATAAATCAATAAATAACATAAATCTGTTAGTTTTTATCAAACTTTTGCTTTGTTAATGTAGAAATATATGAACTCCTTATTTATATTACCATCACATTGTTTTTTAGTCCCATTATTATATTTTCAGTCGAAACAAATAAATCAGAAATAACTACTACTGTAGTAATCAAACATTTTGCTAAAATTTAAGGGCACAATGTATGGACATGGGCTGCCAAGGGGTACGCAAGCGAAAAAAGGTTGGGAACCGCTGGTATAAGGCGTCACTCTCGTGTTTGTTGGATTGACCGAATGAAGACGGGGATATCGGGGTTTGAATCACGGTATATTGAGGGCGGTTTCTCCTAAATGTTTCCTAATTTTTTTTATGCTCGTAGATTACTTCTAAAATACTCCCTTCCTAAACTTCACCCATTAGAGCAATTATAATATCGTTTGTTCGTTTAAAAGCTTTACACTTAAATATCTTGAAAACAACACATCGTTGGGGAAAAAAAAAAAGTTTGAACCGAAAGTTGTTTAGTTTTAAGAGAGAAGTAAGGTGTTGAGGTTTGTTTGACCATAGGTGGCGTTGCTAATGTCATTTTAAGGTCGCTTCGATAAAATAATTAATAGGACTCAATACTTTTTTTTATTAAATATTCTTGTAGAGCATGCCGTGGCATTTTCAAAATGATCTTGTAAAGTTTTTTCAAGCTCAAATTATCATGAGTTACGAGCCTCACAATATTCAACATCGTCGGCGTCTAATACGGGTTTAGAATTATTCACACACGCCAAGAGAAGAGAAGGTAGAGTGGTTTGTGAGTGTGAGTATGTGTACGTGTGAGTGTGTATGTGTACACGTTTATACGTATTTGTAAGAGAATAAGCAGATATGTATAGAGCAAATCATTGTTTATTATTGTCAATTTAAAGTATTTTTCCAACCAATTGATACATCAGTACCATCCGAAACTTCATGACCTGAACTGTTGAGATATTCCACATAATTTCCCCTTGAGTTAATTAATTCAACACTCTAAACGCAATCCTCCTTTGTTTGCGTACAACCAGTCTCTTTAAATCTTTAGACACGATCCGACACATAGCGGTGTGATATATTCTTATCCTTTTGTATTTGGTTCAAAATTGCTGCTATTCTTCAACCCCAGTGATTCTCGCCACCCTACAGACAATCTCGAGTCGTTCTCTCCTCCATGATGTAAACAGATTTATAAAACCCAGTATTTCAGATGGAAAATAAACGACTCAACTAATTTACTTCTAACCGTCACTGATAGGAAATACTATACTTATTTACGTTCTTGAACGTTTAACTATGTCCTTTTAGATTACAACTACAGTAGCCCCATGGCTTCTTTGGTGCTGAGTGACAGCTCACAGCTGACTTCTGGTGGCTTTGAAAAGTTACCAGACCAAATTATGTATCTTTACGCCGAACAATATGATCTTCAAAAACATGTGTTTAGTAGATGTCACTTCTGACAGTCTAAATTTAGGTATATACCTAAATGTTGACTGTCAGAAGTCAGCTGTGAGCTGTCAGTCAGCACCAAAGAAGCCACGGGGCTAACTGTATATAGGCACAAAAGGGGTGCAAAATTATATTATGTCCCAGTTAAATTGGGTTGAGTAAAATACATTAGGGTGATAAGGGATGAGGGGGTCAAAATGACATTTTGCCCAGGTTAATCTAGGTTTGGTAAAAACAACAAGGGGGAGGCAATGACTGGGAGAAATACATATATTAAATATAATTAAATACAGCTATGCTGTAGGATTTATTATTTTGAGCAAATTACTATTGACAAGATTTACCAAATAGTGTTTTATTAAGATTAAGGTAGTACAATGAAATTTGTAAATTTGTGTATCACTGAACATACAAAAGAAAGAAAGAAAGAGTCAGTGTGATGAGTACAGAAATAAAAATTAAAATAATTTTCCAAACAATTGATACCTGAAAGAATTAGTGCTAATAAATACATTAATTTTTTCACTATATCAACATTAGCAACTAATTCTGGGTAAGCGTTAATAATATATAAACGAATTAAACTTTACATTTTAAAAATTATTTTAAATTCTAATAAGTTAGTCATTTGTAAAAATTTGATAGGTTTTTTTTTTTAATCAAAATAATATTTCCTGACGTACAAGTATGAATAACCTAAATACCAAGATTGCACAAAATCCATTAAATTATTTCGGCTGTTGCCCCAGGGATAAAAAGATATGATGCCAAAATATTTTAAGAACTCATCATGATTTCTAGGTCAAAAAAATTTTAATCTTTACTATCTTTACAATCTTTATAAGATAAATTAAAAATAAATACACAATTATGAAGTAAAAATTATAATACCCTAAATCAGTTTTTGAGCGTTGGTTCACACACTAGTTGCAGTTGCAGTTGCAGTTGAACATCATATTTTTATCAATGTTTTAAATTATTATTATTCACTAACACAAATGAGATATGAGACTTTGAAAGCGATTTTAACGACACCATTTTAGTCAATAACATTTTTTTTTCATTTTCACACAATAATAATAATGTAACTAGTAGTGTAAATTGCTCGCATAATAGTTCGTTCACAAAACCTAAGGCTGGGACCAATTTTTTGTTCATTGCTTTACTTTTAACTTTAATTCAACCTCAAAAATACATTAATATATTTTTATAATGTTTTATGATAAAAAAATTAATAAATGGGAGAGTTGAAAGCAGGATTAGGTATAATCAAACTTGTCCAATGTTACTGGTCAGTGGTTGCGAGAATTATAAGTAAATTGTTAAATAATTTGTCCCAAGACCCTTGGAATAGTGTAACCATGCCTTTCCCCGACCCCCATTCCAGTTACAGGTCCTATGCTAGTAACTCATGGTAATTTTTACTTGAAAAAGTTTGACACCACCATTTTGAAAATACCACGACATGAGCCACAAGAATATGCAATAAAAAAAGACCTAGTATCGTCTAAAAGTATCATTGTGACCTTAGAAACGACACCAGAGGTTATACCAACTTCAATACCTTACTTCTCAATCAAAATTAAACATTTTTTGTATCACACATAATTTTCAACCATTTTCTATTTTAAAATATTTAGGCTGAACGTTTTAAAATGAACACACGTATAGGCTGAACGGATATTAAGATGCAGTTATATATATATTAATAGTACAATAGCACCATAAAAATAAAATGTTATAGAATTATAATACTACAATATTATAATGCTATATAACATATATAATATTTAATTCTATATCATTATATTAACATATAATGATATATACCTTACATAATTATAGCATTTTTGTACTGTACTTTAACATTATGACACCATAGAATTATAGTACTATAGTATTGCATTGTGTGGCATTAAAATACTATAGTATTACTTATACATTTATAGCTATAGTTATATTCTGGTAGGAGGAAACATCTTGAAAATACAAATTAAATACATATAACATCATAATATATATATATTATATATATAAATAATATAGTAGCAATACATGTATTGTTATAGCATTATTATATTGAATACATACATGTTTATGTAAAATACGCTTTTATAAAATTAAAATACTAATTTTATAGCGGTCAAGATTGATATTATTCTAGTAAATTATTACTTTATTTTTTTTATTCTAAAGTTATTGATATGATCTTTAGAAATTGACAGCCGCAGATCAATAATTGACATTTTTTTGTAAAAATATCAAAATGGTTTTAGTAAGTTTTATTAATTTCAAAAGGTTTCCAGCAATATGTATATGACTGTACCAATAACATTCTTACTAAGAGTAAATGTGTTTTATATTCTAATAAGATGACGTGTAATATAGGCTATTATTTGTTTTTCTGGCAAATGTTAGTGAGCTCTGCACCAAGATGTGATACAATATATGTAGCTTAATTTTTATATATATCATATATTATTATAATTGGAGCTATAAAGATTTGGTTTGGTCGCCCACAGAATCTTTCTTTATGGAAAAAGTACTCCAAGTACTGACATATATTTTATCTCATAATCAGAAGAATATAAAAAGATAGAATGGTCTATTTTCTTTTTTTTAAAAAAACAAGAGAGTATTCCAGTAATGCATATGTCCATGAAACTAAGTACGTTTGATGATGTATTTTGGCAGAAAAAGGTTTAGATCAATTTATTTGAAAAAATATATTTTAAATATTTTGTTAGTCCGCAGATTTTTTACACAAGTTTATATTTTGTCCTATATAATAACTTGCAAATATTAGTATGCTCTTCTTTGATGTTAAATAATTTTGGTGTTCTTGTTAATTAAATAAGTTATCACAATCATTAATCAAATTATATTGGAAATATTATATTTATTCAATTATTTCAGAACAAAATGACAGTAAAATAATAACAGTCTCTCAATATTCTACATTAAGATTTGAAAATAAATTATTATTTTCAAAATAAAATATAATAATTGTATTAGCATTAAAATTCAACACTTTATAAATTATGTATTATAGATGATAATAATTTAATAGTTTGGAAATATATTCTTAAACTACTCATTTTTGTTATGTATTTAAATTATTGTTAAAATTTTTATAGTATTTAATAATGTTTGCATTTATTTTTCAATGTTTCGTTCAGGTTGTACTTATTTTAACTACGCTACTATTTTAGAGTTATTAAAGAGAAAATATAAATTAAATATGACCACATTTGCGTGCAGGGTGGAGTGGCACAGAATTTAGGAAAAATACCCATAGAGTACCTATCAGGGGCTCAAAGTCTGACCTTCTTTTCATCAGTAAATTATACTTTTAGTACACATCCTCACATATGTGAACTTGTGCTTATTATTGGTGTTATTAAAACAAATGTTATCTCCATATTGTATTGAATATATATTTAAAAATTGTCATACACCTTAACTCAGACTACCAGGTTCAATTCCCGGCATAGCCAAATGATATAGCACGAGTGAAATAATACAGTGATGAAATAATAGCCTGGGCGATGGGTATTGTGTCTATACTATATTTAAGTTATTTTATAAGTCGTGTGGCTAGTAAAATCATTTGGGTCAGAAAGTGCACGCTTAATACTTTAGCTTTTTAAAATAAAATAAAGTAATATTTAAACATTGATTGTGTATCAGTCATATAATGTAAATATATTTATTGTGTAGGTTGTTTTTATCCTCAACTTAAGAAGACACTTTTAAAGCTGTACTTTTAAATTTTGAACTTATTATAGTACAATATTTAATAAGAGCCCATCTTGGCCCACGGATAGTATAAAGTAAAGGTAGGTTATACATCTTGAACAGGCGTTGAATCTTTGTTGGGGAGTTCTACTTATAAATAAACAGTGGAACTTAGACCAGTGAAACAGTTTTATCATATTTTTAAAAATGCAACAAAATTGAAACTTAATTTTTAATTTGCACAAACAATCAAAATGATCCTAATTTCCCTGTTATTAATTAATCAAGGCCGAAAACCTCAATTTAATAAGTTTTACCAGCATATTTATATCTATTTTTCCGGTTAATCGATCGTGTTTCCTAATAAACGTCTTTGCTAAATAGATCTAAGATGGTTGTCATGTGTTGAGGATATTAAATTGCCTCAAAACATGTCCTACTAGAATTGAAGGTATCTGATCTGAGCTTAGTGCACAATGACCAGTGTGTGGAAAACCCTTAGACTGCTCGTCCATCGCTGCTGGGTGAGAAGGGGATAAAGTAAGTAAAAAGTGTTCATTTATTTTATGGTGAGCCTTCATTGAGTGTTATTGCTATAGTTAAATAGTTAGTGGTTAAAAGTAAACTAAAATAATAAAGTTCTAAAGGTGGGATGGTAAGGTATGTGTGAAAAAGCCATTGTGTTTGTAGTTTTAATGGCAAAATATGTTTTGGCCAAAATAAATAAAATATTACTCCCATACAAACATAGAGTTTAATTTTCTTCACGTTGTGACCCCAAAATCTCTTGAACATCTGTCAAGGGTGTTCTGGAATTTGACAACTTATCTCTTCAGTCAAGAATTTTCTCATCTAATGCCGCTATGCTCGTGATGTTTATTCAACAACTGTTGATATCAACATGTGAAGAAAATTAAATTCTATGTTTGTACTGGAGCAATATTTTATTTATTTTGGCCAAAAAAAATGTTTAACATAAAAACTGAAAAAACACTGGCCTTTTATCGCGTCCCCTTCTATTCCACCTTAAACAACACTGTTACAATATTTCATATTCTTTTTAGCACCGCGTCTTACCACCCATTTGGGTTATACGCTTTTTATACCAATCATGCGAATGGTTCTTAGGGATTAGGAAGGCTATACCAATATGTTGTTTGACTGCATTTGCGTGGAGGGAAAGTGAAAACCCATTTTGGAAAAAAAAATCACTTTCATGACACCTGATTGAGATTCGAACTTCAATTTCCCCGTCATCGGCAGTCTTGTCTACTGCGAAAATAGCGCGTTTGACTGTGTAGCCACCGAAGTGGGTCTTAGAATAAATATTTATGTTTTAAACAACACCTTGTAAACTTCAGGTCGAATCTTGTTAGTACTAAAACATAGTTTTTACTACCCGATAAATTTATCCAAAAATGTCTTATTAAATTTTATATAATGTACGTTAATTGGTGGATGTATTAGTTATATTATTACAAGAACCCTGATATCATAAAAATATTGTTAAGGTATATAAAAGAAATAGTATTGCTCAGTGGGTCTTCATAAAGATCACTAAAATTCTTAGCTTAGTCGTGGCTTTACCACAAACTAGAGTAGCCCCGTGGCTTCTTTGGTGCTGACTTCTGACAGTCAACATTTAGGTATATACCTAAATTTTGACTGTCAAAAGTGACAGCTGCTAAACACATGTTTTTGCAGATCATATGGTTCGGTGTAGGGATACATAATTTGGTCTGGTAACTTTTCAAAGCTGTCGGTCAACACCAAAGAAGTCATGGGGATACTGTATGTGCCTTGAACAAGCAAGATATTTTTATAGCACCATGTAGTCACGTTACGTTTGGTTTTACGTTAAAATGTTGGGGATAAATAAAATGGATTTAGAGGAAATATACCCGCATTTGCGTAAAGGTAGAGTAGTAAATTATCTATAGTACACAATACACCCGGCCTTTATTTGAATCCCGATTTTACCATCCTTGGAAATGTATTCTATTGCGATAGGGATGCCTTAGATAAGTCAACCCCCACTGAAGTGGGTTGCAATATAGTTGACTTGGGTGATTTGCCTTTCTCGTCACTGAAATTATAGTTTATTGATAGCTTGATGCCTTAATCCATGTGCCCATTGATTTGGCTTCTTATACAAACAGTTGATTCAGAAATCGAAAGTTAAATGACACTGATAATAATAAAAGTCTTACCGGTGGGTTTTGTAATCCCGATGTTTGTTTGGCCAGCCCAAAGAGAGTCTGTCAGGTGACTTGATAACTACACGCCGGAGTGACGAGAGGAATACTAAAGTATCTTTCTTATTCCCAGCATAGTCACGTGACATGGGAGGGAATTGTTTGGCCCGCCAGCATCACTCAGAGGTTCTTACCGCACCACGGGGTGTTTATGTGTAGAGGGTTAAGGCCCTCGGGCTATCACTGTGCGGCCAGGGTAGCTGAATTACCCCGAGAGATGTCGTTGCGGGTAAAAGCAATCTACTCTCTCTTTGTTTTGGAACATTTCCGTGCTAGTCTTTTTCGTGAATATGTATGAGTTCATTTATCTCCACTTCAGAGATAGAAGGTTACAGCAATGCAAGTCATGTCTGCGGTATTGTAAAAGCGGTAGAGGAAAAAAAAATACAATCGGTGGTTGAATAATTCTACTCATGGTTTCCGTGAAAAACTGTGAGATTAAAAAAAAAATTGAAGAGAGAAATGATTTCAATTTTGCACGTAAATTTAATTGTCCCACAACGGACGTAACGGTGAAAACTTTTCGCATATGTTTGGGTAGTACTAACGGAATTTTATTTTTAATTTAGGGAGCTAGCGAAAATGAAATACAAAATGTCACTTAGATAAAGTGTGCATTGAGTTTTGTTTGAATAATCACATGGAACCATTGCTAAAAGCTCGTCCACATAAATGTTAAGATTTCCTTCAGATAGAACATACTCATATTTGTATACGGCGTACACATTTTATGTCTTACAGGATTTATTTTCAAGTTAGAAGATATTTGTCAAAATATTAAAATATGATCTTATTTATAGCTTCTTGAATCAATTTTATCTCAGTTTTTTCATACTTTAATCGGTTCCATCTTATGTCTATCTTCTTTAGTTGGTTTAATATTGAGTCAATTTAATATTATTCTAATTTTCATGGATATGACTAATCTTATTTACAACTTATCCAATTTGATTAATATCACTTCCATTTTCTTGAGTAAGTTTAATATTAATTATATATGGCAGTTACGCTCTCAAATTACAGTACAGGCTCTTATAGACTTTTACCATCTCTTTCCAAACCATTGGTTTCTCCGTTAGCGCTGTCCTTTTTCTACTAAGCGAAGTTGCCATTTTGTATCTTAAATTTGGACATGGTTATTTCTATGAAATAAGCATGGCATGTTAAGTTAATAGTTATGTGCAACGTCTGCAAAATCTTAAAGGAATATCTTTTATACAACGTTTAAAAAATTAAAAGGTATTATACCTCCTGAAATATTCAAAGTAAAAAATGAAAATTTTGTCTTGTTAGAATTTTTCTATCTTTTGATTTTACATAGGTATATTATTTTTAATAAATAATAAGAAAAGTTCAAATTTATTTTTGAAAAAAAAACAACTATGGACCATTAGTGCACCCCATTTATGTGTTGTAGTGTTTAGCAGTTGAAAAGGGTGTCGTTCACTTTACGCTCTGGCCGGTATTGACGAACAAAGTAGTGTTATACTGTTGTAGCGTTGATAACTGAAGCGTTAGTTCATCCCATCAACACCAAAATTGATAATATTGGTTTCACAATTGGTTTTAGCCACTTATACAATCATTATACTCGTCTTCATTTGTAATTATAGTTTAACAAACAAGGTTTTATTGTACTTACCGAGACAATTTAAAAATTTGAGAATACATTTTATATGCAACTCCAAATTTTATTACACTATCCTTTTGAATTAAGAAACCAACTACCCACAGAGGTGGGTGGCTGAGCAGTATCAGGTTTTACACTTGCATTCACACTTTGCCACCGTTTGTAATCAAGCCCGGGTTCGAATCACAGTCGGATTCACTGGCATTAGTTAAACACTCTACCACATTCGGTAGCGCATGATCCAACTGAGGGTAAATTGTCGGTTAGGTGACTGGATATTGGGTTTTTTAGTATTAGGGTAGTTTGTAAGTCGTGTGTTGATTTAATTAGCGTGTTCGAAAGGTGCATTTACCTAATACAAAATAAATATCTGATGGTGATTTTAACAAGTTATTTTTCCATAGTTTTGGGAAAATACTGGTGCACATACTCTTAACCAATTTCCTCGTCTTTTACTCCGTTATATTATTGATTTAAATCAGTAAAAGATGCTGAAAGTCGAAACACAGTCTTCAGGCGGAGCACTCCATATAAATATAAATATAGCCCTGCTGAGCTTCGCATACTACTGATGACAGTCCTCTTGGAAAAGTAAGGCACAGTTGTTTGAAACTCATCCAAGAAGCCTCTCTCCAGCTGTGCGCCATTATTCATGAGTTACGGGTTACGGTCATTATTTTAGCTTGGACCTACAGAGTGTTAAAATATTTGGTGGTTTATTAATAATTTGTATCAAACGTTTGAACAAATTATATTTTAATTTTTTCTTATTTATTTAGTAGTATATTTTACTTTATATGCGATGATCTTTTTATATATTATTTATTATTGATTCATATTGTTTAGTGTTAGTTTTTTAAACCATTTATCGTGAAAATGGTAACAAGAAAAGTGCATAACATAGGTATATCGAGAAGCAAAGAACGTCAAATAGTAATAAACATGTTCAATTATTTCAGAGAGACAATACATGTCACCAAAGTAGCTAGGAAAACATGTAAAGCCACTAAATGTTCCGGAAAAAAAAATTACGCATTAAGAGAGGGACAAAAATATGGTCCTTTGCGGACTTCTTCAAAAATAAAACAAGAGAGAGAAAAAAATCAAGAACGAACACATACGACGGTATCGTACAAAGTGGTGTTTTGTTATCGTGTCCATTCCTTGTGGTTCGACAACTTGCCCCTACCCTAAGTATTATTTTAGAAAGGGTAAACGCAGACAACACACTCTAAAATTTCCCACGAACTATCTTATACAGATGTTTGCAGCAAATGGGTTTTTAGTACAAACGGAGGGGTAACAATAGTGATTTCATTGACAGGGATGGCGTTATTAGGTGGCGTCATAAGTATTCCAAGGATATTAAGAAGTTCAGAGCTGAAGGTAGACCTATTATTTATACAGATGAATCATGGGTAAATGTTGGACATAGCGTTTCCATGGAGTGTAAAGATACTACCATTCAGAGTTCTTGGCAAGCATTTCTTGAGGGTTTAAACACGGGACTGAAGCCACCACGGGCTCGTGGACCACGCTTTGCGATGGTTCACGCTGGAAATGGCAATGATTTTGTTGAAGGTGCTGATATAGTGTTTTTGTGCGAGAAAAACACAGCAGATTCCCATGACTACATGGATGGTGACATAAATGAGAGGTTGTTTTCAGAACAATTACTCCCTGATACACCTGAAGGAGCTGTAATCGTAATCGATAATTCAGCCTATCACAGCGGAAGGTGTGAATCTGTCCTAAACCCATCATGGTGTAAGGATCAAATAGCTGATTGGCTTATCCA
Organism: Timema californicum; assembly: GCA_902141385.1. Lineage (NCBI taxonomy): Eukaryota > Metazoa > Arthropoda > Insecta > Phasmatodea > Timematidae > Timema > Timema californicum. The sequence goes on from CABFOW010000392.1 coordinate 158,180, forward strand.
TAAGAAGATTTATGTTGGTGACGAAATGTAAAAACGGGAAATGCCGATTTTGGTTTTGCAACACAAACACAAATTTTAAAAATACAAAGTTGATGAGATTATGAAGGCGGTGGATCGACAAGTCATTCGTTTGCCTCCGTATCATTGTGAACTTAACCCTATTGAGGTGGTGTTGGCTCAAGCATAAACAATTATTAAAATAAACAGTTTTAGTTTTAAGGTTAAACTATGAGGCCTTTAATAGCTGCCGTGTATGAAAATAAGTTTGTAGAAAACTGGTTCAATTATGTAAATCACGTAAAAAAAAGTTGTAAATAACATGTGGAAAACAGACGAGCTGCAAGATGACATGGAGCAGTTTTTAATTAGATTAACTTCATCATCTTCATCGTCCCCTGTGTCATCTCCTCCACCCCTAAGTCAACCTACTCACTCTCAAAACTTTGAGCTACCTGGGACATCCACTAAACACTACTTCACAATACCTTTGTGTGGGGACAGAAATAAAGCATAAAGGTATTTTATTAGGTTTAAACTAATATGTTATTTACTTTACAAAGAAGGCTTAAATTTGCCTTGAATGGTTTTTAGAATTTCCCCTTACCGGTATTTTCATTTTTAAACTATTGTATATTAATTTATTATTATTATTATTGAGTTTGAGCTCTTACTATAATAAAGATAAATTAGGTAATTGTTAATAAAAGTGCATACACATTCACATGCAAACAGGAAATATTTTTTTATAAATCTATGTACTTGGGAAGACCGTCTTTGAAAGGATTCGATCTCCAACCTATTCATTGTAGGTGACAATGTACAATGTATATCAAAAGTGATAATAAACAGAATAATACACAATTATTGACAACCCAAACTTCAAATTTATTGCCATAGCGTGTATAAGTTTGTTTATTTGGCTAAGTTTGATCGTGACAGTTGTCCATCTGTTTCTAGTGGATGAGATATGGCAACTGCGCGCTCCTTAAGACCCGTATTGCCGAATAATAGTGAACAGGACTATAGATAGTTAGTAAGGCACGGAGTTAAAAAAAATGTACTTACTACTATAAATTTGAGTAAACATCTCTATATAGCTAGTATGTTAAAGGGAACCTTAAACGAAATATTCTGGGTCATGTCCGAACACATTTTAAAAATAGATCGTGTATACTGTTGTTAAAAAAAATCACTCTTCCTCCTGGGTAATCAGCGAGGAAGTAATAAATTTCATTTCGAGTGATGGATTGGAATTTCAGCACTACAGGAAACCAATTGAAATATAGAGGGCTTACGTGGTTCGTTTTCCTAACTTGTGTGTGTGGAGTTTTATTTGTGATTCAACAGTCTGAAAATTAAAGTCAACGAACACGATGCTAATTTTAAAGATAGGTCGTGATAAATTAAGGTAGTGTAATTGGTTTAGTAACTATACTTGGAAATAGATTAACAAATTATTATTTTAAATATTGATTTAAATGTAAAACTCGATAGTATATTAAATATACCGTCGTTTTATGAAATTGCTTTTTACTACTCATTCGGGTTGTACTCTAACTACACTAACTTGTTAATGATTAATGATTATGAAGATTGAATTTACAGAAAGTGTACCTGTATTTTTGGGGAAGAAGAGTGTAAAACTATTTAGGGATAACAACCCTCAGTACATCCAACTGGGATCAAACCAAGATCTCTTCATCTTTGGCAGCCTAGTTTCTTGCTAAGAGTAGCACCTCAGACGACGTGGTAACAGAAGTGGGTTTTATGGCCCTAATTCTTTATTTTATCTAAGTTTCTACTCCCTTTCTCCCTTTACCTAAAACCACTCTTTGTCATATTATTAATATAAAAGGGGAAAAAAACTACCAGACTTCCTAGTTGAAGGTAAAGAGGAATGCTCGCTGCGAGTTCTCAAATTAATTAAAATTTTACTCGTGTGAGCCTATCAAATAATTAGGGTATTTGTTAAAGGAAGGCCAGATCTAGAGCTCTTTTTCACCAAGCCGTCTTTCAGCCCCACAAAGATGTTGAAAAAGTGTTTAAAATGATATTCACACCTCTTTTTTTTACATTAATTAATCTCAAATTATAGGGTTATTAAGGAAAAGAAATCCTGTTGGAATCTTTTGACTTTATTTTGAAGTTAAATATATTTTTAAATAACGTATCGTATAATTAAATAATACGTTAGAGCTGAACGTCTGTGTGGCAATTTCTCACTGAGGCCGCCCCGGTTAAATTAACTATTCTCCACCCGGGTTAGTCAAGACCTTCATTTGAATATTTAACTAATTAAGATTAGCTTTAGATTAGTGCTAACATGATACGGAGTAAGGTTAACTCTCTTATATAAATAGGCTGTGCCTATAATTTACCATAGAACTAAGTTTAAGAAAGTATTTCAGAGATTTATCAGACAAAGAACTAAAAAGAAACATCGCTAGGTTAACCAGAGATATAAGGACAGATTTACCAAAACTATTTCATGTGTGGAGATGTTAATACCTGCTTAAGTGGCCAAATGGTCTTAGGCGTCACTCTTGTGTTAATCTGTCCTGCTTATGACGGGAAGATCAGTGTTTGAATCATGGTTGGGTTTACAAATGATTAATCTCCTAATCGTTTTTCCATCCTCCTTCAATCCCAATACAAGTAGTTTACCTCTAAAATGCTTCCTTCCTTATCCCTGCCCTATTAGATTAATTATCATATATACGTATTACCTTAGCAAATAGCAATATGTGATTATTAAAAAAAATGTTTTAGATGTGTGAAATTAATATTTACTCTTGAAGAAATGTTTTTAAGTAAAAACTTTAAGTATAATGATATAATGTATACCAGATACTAGTTTTTACTATATCTTGTATACGGTTGTGTTTGTTTAATGTATATTCAGAATTTATTAAGATTCTACTTTAAAACCGGTGTGAGGTTCTAATTATATAAAAAACTGTGTGCGTCTTACAATATATTTTAGAAAAACTAATACATATATAATTAATGTTTTTAATATAGAGCATGATCCTATCGAGGACTCAAAATAATATTTTTTGACTGATTTATAGAAAAACCAAACAAAATTAAAGCTAACTTTCATAATATGTTTTTGAAAAATTCAAATTTGAAATATTTGGAAAATATGGGTAAAAAAATATATTATTTAGATGAATATTACCGCACTATACAAGTATATCAAATTAAATAGCACAAAACTAGATCAAAAATTACCTAATTTTACCTCTCTAATGTTAATATAACTCATTTTACAGCCAATTAAAAATGAATTTATTTCGATTTTTATAAGCTCTTAACACTTTTAACCCTTATTCAATTAGAGTTGGAGAGCTGAAAACATATATATTCTTATATGTTTAGAATGTCAATAAATGATTAGATTTTCAAAAAGAATTTAAAGTCTTCAAAGCTTGTTTATTTATGTGTAAAAGTGTATATATTGGACACTGAATCTTCCCGTATTAACTATATAATAGTATATAATATGCTGACTACTTGCTCTATAAATTATGATATTTATCATTATCATATATATTTATAAATAATATTCACACCTCCAAATTATTAAACAGATTTTTTTTTCTAGCACCACGGCTATTCAGGTTTATGTTAAAAGATTTGATGGCCTTAGAGTGGTATTTAATCTTCTTTTATTCAGGTAATATGATAAGTGGCTTGATCTATCATATTCAAAAGAAATTTATATGTAATAGTTTTACATATTTTTAAACATTCTTTATATATAATTTCCTATTTATATTTTCTATTCCAAGTGATTTTAAAATAGTAAACATAAATATTTACAAGGTATTATATTAGTGTGGTGTAGAATATATGGTTCAATTTATCCCTTATTTATTGATTAATATATAATAGTTAGTTATTGGAATATAATAAATAGTTTTAATCACTGCTCTTAAAATTCATCAGGAATATTTGAATATGTTCACTAATTAGGGTATTACTAATGAAGGAATAAATGAGAAGAAATGTATCCAAATTTTATTTAGAGGAAAGGTCATCAGGCGAGAATGTGAACCCCAAATTTATTGTCATTGGTAAACCAGACAATTCGAGACAGATGCCTTTTTGAAAGAGTATTTTATTGTTTTTTAATCTGTAGTAAAAATAATTTAAACTACACAAAATATATTTAAAATATTCTAAATATTATTAAACAGTGAATTGTTAGACTTTAATAAACCTTTTGATATAACATAGCCTATTAAATTATAATAAGAAAACTGAATATTAAGATAAATGTTTTTTTTAATTATCGTAGACACAAAATAAACGGGAATGTGTTTATAAAAAAAATTGTTAAATTTATAATTTTTTAAGATACATTAGAGAATAAATAGGAAGTGACGTTCTTGTCAAAGAAGAACTTCCGTTGTGTCACTTGTGAAGAAAACGCAACAAAAAAATAACTTCTTTTTTTTTTTACCTGCACGAACATCATTTCTCTCCCCGCTTTTAAATCAGATTAACCAAGTTGCCTTTCTCATGTTCTACTTAACATCATTTCTCTCCCCGCTTTTAAATCAGATTAACCAAGTTGCCTTTCTCATGTTCTACTCAACTTCTCTATTTTTATTTTCGCTTCTTTCATTGTTTTATCTACTTTAGTGTTTTATCGAAATTGTCAGGTGACGTTGAGAAACTCGGTAGTAAATAACAAAGTCAAAATTAATAAAGCACATTTGGAGGGTAAAATTGTGGGAGGGATTCGCCATGAAGATAATAATGACTGGAAAAGAGGATTTCAAATAATGTCTTGAGTAACTCTTTTCTTAAGTCCTTTGAGGAAGGAATTTAATGTATCTTCTCTATACACGTAAGATAAATAAAATAATGAGCTCAAGAGGCTAACATAATTGAGGTGCTAAGCTATGTGTTCCGAGTTGGATTCCCGCGTCTAGTAGTCAATTTACAACAAATATATGTTGTAAATTGACTAATGAAATCAAAAATAGTTAAATAATTTTAAATTTGTGTTAAAATTTGGGTAACGTTATTTTAGTACTTGTCTTTAACTTTAGCATTCTTATTAAGTTTATTTTCAGTTCATCTCTTCTTATCATAAAATTATCTATGATAAAAAATTAAATTGTGTTAATTAAAAATCTTAATTTTTCATTACCCGCAAGGTTATATGTTCAACTTGAATCTTAATCTTGAAAAAATATATAAAATTAAATTACAATATATTAAAATATAATATTAATACTAACTAAATGAAAAATTACTATAATTCAGTCAGTATAACATTTTTGAATTCAGCTTAGTGTCAAATCGTTGGTATGATATTTGGTTTTGGTGTTTTTCCTCTAATTAAATAGAGTCTGAACCAAAAATAATCAGTATTAGAATTTAAAAATATATTCTGGAATTTCATAATTTTTTAACTCTACAAACCTATAATATACATGACGGTTCAAGGATTTGAGAATCCCATTTTTTTAAACCATATTAATAAAACCACACAAAGAATTAGATGAATACGAATGAATCTCTGACTATCTATAATAAATATAATTACAGTTTTGATTAAATAAATATTGAATTTATTTTTAAAATACCTATGTGACTTCCCTATGGTAAGCTAATAAATAGTGATGTCACATTTACGTATATTAGTGAGGGGAGAGGGGAAGCACCCCAAATGACATTATATTAATTTTTGGGAAAGAACTGATGTAATAAACAAGAGAAAATTTTGAAAATCATCTATTACTAGTTTAATATTTAAAAAAATGAAAATGAACATTCCACTTATATTTACTCTATTCTCGATCAAGTGAGTTATGTAATATATAAAAAAATACTTCAAAAGCATTTATTAAAAAGGGGTCATTTATAAAAAAACAATGATTTGTAGTTTTTGGTTTATTTGACACGTTAAATATAATAGCTTGTTACTACTTTAAGGAAATAACATTATAGACTCGTTTTATAAAATATGCACCCATCTTATCTTGAAGATACTATGGGGAAACTACTGTTGATATAATATGTGGAGAAACAACCATAATAGAACCAGTAGGGGATGGGGGCCCTAGCTCCCAATCACCAGAAATAATTAAATCAATGCTTTCCAAACTTTTTATAACTGTGATGAAATTTTTAGAACGACACATTTCAGTGATGGATATTGAGGGAAAGAAGAGATTTTTTAAATTACCATTTATTACTGTTTTTTATATTCAACCATATATTTTAAGCCTCATTTGTTCTCTTATTTCATTTTCGTTAATATTTTTACGTTCTTATCTTTTCATGATTTTTTATTTTCAAATAATAACAAAATTTTTCCAAATTTAAATAACTTTGAACGTCCCACCAAAACTCATATTGACACTTACAGTTTGAGAACTACTGTATCAAATAATTTGGGTTAAAAATAGTCACCCCAGAACTAGCTATAAAATATACTCTTTTAAATTTTCGCATTTTCAATAGGTACCTGGCCCACCACTTGGGATTGCAACTGTAGTACACTCCAAATCACTCTTACCACGATTGATTTCTCAAACTCCCACCTCTCCTCTTCCCCCGCTTTTCCTCTCCCTTCCCACCAAAAAAATGTTTAAGAGGATAAAATGCCTCAGAGCTCTTGACCAAAGCAGAGGTCAGTGTGAACTAAAATTTAATCCACAGCTCCCTCTTCTCAGTTTCCTCCTAAGCTAGTGTGGCCCGCCAGAAGACAGTGCGACTACGTCATTGGCATCGATTATCAGTGACGCGCATGCGCAAAGAAATCATTTTAGCGTCGACTCCCAAAACTAGCGCGAACAAATCATGGTTTCAGTTTTGGTCCAGCCTTTGGGGAATGTGGATATTCCCAGGCTCGGTCAAGAACATTTTTTTTAAATAGGTTGACATCGGTCTATTAAGTGATCGGCTAAATTTAATCACGGCAATCTCTCATATTTAGTCGTCTTCCGATATTTAAAACTGTTATTTACTTAAGATATGTTAAACATAATTATTAACCAAACCAATTTAAAGCTAAAACAAATATGCCTACTAAAATAATTTTTTAATAAAATTTTTATAAACATCTCTAATCGGCTCTCCCGTTAATATTTGTTGGGATTTTGAAAAAGTTTGATAATGTTTCCCGCCAAATTCGGTTTGGCGCTAGTGTCGCTTCTGATAGTGAAATGTTGGTCGAAGGAAAACGGAGAGGGAAAAGGTAATTTGAATTTTATTTCCATTTTCTTAAATTAATATAGAAAATGAATCTTTAGGCCTAATTGATTTGAATAATTGTTGATCTCAGTGTTCTTTGTGTAAAGTGCTCACCTCAAAGCCTGATATTCTTGGGTTCAAACCTGACTAAGGTCAACGGATTTTTCTTAAGTGATAAAAACTCGTAGCACAACTTCCTTCGGAGGTGAAGTAAAGATATCGGTCCCATGTCAATTGTGGTCTGTAAAAGATCCCTGGAAGATTTGTGAAAATATCTTTCATGGAAAAATTGATACGATCTTTCGTTCTCGTTTATATAAATTCGCATGTGGTAATATTGATATAATTAGTTGGTTCAAAAGGTGCCCGTTTAACAATTCGGATAGATTAAATTTAAGTAATTTTCTAATAAACGATAAGCTAATCGGTTGGGCACGTGGTGCTAAACCATCAATCTTATCTGGTATGGTTTTTCGGTGGAGGGTAGCTCCGAGCTAAAATACTGGCATGTTACAGGGAGGTGTTTAATTCCTCCTAAATTGTAATCAACACTCCCTCCATGCAAATTTGGGTATATTTAATTAAAATGTTACCTTTCTCAGTTCTAACCGATTTTACAATAATGAGTGTAACATATTTTAAATGAAATTAAATTTAATATAATTAGTAGCGTATAGCCCGATCGGGTAGTAAAATGCAATGAAAAAATATATGTAAAGTCTTAGCTAGATAAAATTTGTAAGTGTTAGACCATAAATTATTACGTTTCTTAAGTTGTCAGCCATAGTACAATTAACTGGACTTGGTGTCTCCTATCTCCCCACAAGACAGGTGTCATATTTATGTTTACCATAATTTTTAATACTTGCTCAAAATGTAAAGTAGGAGCATTTATATTATGACGATTACTAGGAATATTTTGCAACTAAATGAGTTTATGAAACTTGCACTAGTATATATGTCTGGAACGCTATACTAAATTAAATTAAATTAAATATAATACTTATGATAGAATGAACGATGGTAATTTTTCAATTTATGGATTACTCTAAAAATATATTTACACTTTCACATAACTTAAGCTGGGAGTGTAGGGTACTAAATAAAAGAGAGTAGTGTGTTTGCAGATTTTATAGCAAAACATTGTTTGACCAAAATAAATAGAATGTTGCTTCAGTACAAATACACAGTTTAATTTTTTCACATTGTTATATCAACTGTTGTTTAGTATTTAGTATGAGCATAATGGCATTAGAATTGAAATTATTTAAATGAAGAGAAAAAGTTATAATTACATTACAGGGGCTTACTGGATATATATTAAAAACTGTTGGTATCACCATTTGAAGAAAATTAATGTCTTTGTTTCTACTAGAGAATGATTTGAATACTTTTGACCAAAAAAAAAATCTTTGGTAAAATAACCGCAAAAATACTACTCTTAATTCGTGTTTTCTACACTCCTTCCTTAAGCTTGAAGAGAGATATGCTCACACTGCGGTATTACTTATGTGAATGGGACTTAAGAAGTTTTAAAACTGATAACACAATCTTAATCTATCTTAAAAGTTTCTGGATTGAACCTATCGAAAAACTATGTTGTTTATGGAAGTTTAATTCTAGGTTTCTAACCATTTAATTTTATCAAATTATTGCGGGAGATATTTTCCTTGAAACGTTATTTAAAATGAATTAATTTTATATTTTAGTGAGTTTTTCTGAAATTATAAATATTAAAATATACGGTTTTTAATCCAATTAAGCAGGGTTTATTACCCTAATGTTCCCGTAATGGTTTAAGATGCGTTTTGTTGGTTAAAACTAACATTTACGCCAAAATTGACTTGGAAACATGTCCCTGTAGTTATATTTTACCAAGAATATTGTCTTGCTTTCCTTTAGGACCATGCCCATTATATACTAAGCTAACGAACTGAGGATGAGGAATGATGCATTTTAGAGAAATGTACCCTTTTTTCTTGGAGGGTGAGTGTAAAATCTGCATAGAAAAAAATCAACCCCATTACACCCTATGGGGATTATAGCCCCGATCTTCCCGTCATCGGCAGTACAGTCTATTGCGAGGGGCGTCTTAAACAATGCAGCCACTGAAACAGAGTTTTACGTGTAGAACTAAAACTCTTACATATTATTGGAATAATCTAAGGTTACGGATAGCACCTTCACTGACATCAAATTGCAATTTGTTTGAAAATTACATATGGACACGGGAATCGAACCTGGGTGTTTCAATGACAGTTTATAGTAACTGATGAATTCCACACGTCCATCATAGACTATGCCTTAAGTTATGAGTGAATATTGTGAGTGATTGACGCACAAATATAAGGGTCCTGGCTTTTCTTTTCTTCCCCTTTTCATATTTATTTTAAAAAATTTAAATTTTACATTTTAAGTTTTATCATTTAAGAAAATTACGAATATATCAATTTAATTTGAAACCAATTCAGGTGTATGTGGATGGTCCTTCCTAATTGGTTTATCACTTTCTTCATTCTTACCTCATCAGTGTAATTAAATGCGAATATCCTGGACGATGTTAATATCCTTCGTTTTGAACACAATAATAAAATATATAGAACTTACCAATAAAAAAAAAAGGATGTGGTAGAAAAGAAAATAGTTGCTCTCAATTTTGATGATAAAAATTTTCCACGAATATAAATGTAAGGATCGACGTTTCAATCAAGTTTACTCCGTCTACCGCGAGGGAAGGTGCGTAAAAAGAAAATAAGGCAATGAAAGGGATGCATCCACCCTCATACATATATTAAACTGTAGAGCTTGGCTCCACATTAAAAATAGCAGCGGGCACTCAGCACATTATAGTTATTATTTTTTAATAAAGGGTAGCCCACTTAAGTGGCCAAACAGTCAAAGGCGTCTCACTCGAGTTAATGACGAGAAGATTAGGATTAAAATCCTGATTGTATCTATTGAGAATGGGTTTTTTTCTAAATAGTTTTCTACACTCCTTCCACCTAAATTCGGGTAGATTACCTCTAAAATTCTGCCTTAATCCCTAACGCATTAGAGTAATTATCATATATGTGTATATTATGATCAGGTAGAAAGACGCAATTAATTTATTAAACTAATATTAATGTACAATTACTGATCTGACTAATTATAGTTGAACACGATATAAAAAATAACAGACACAATATCTTGTTCCCTTACAATTGATTCGTCAATGTGAAAGGGTCATCACCAAGCCGGGAATCAAACCCGAGGTACTTTAGTTAATAGGCAAATGAGCTACTGACTGAGCTAATGAGTCAGACTCCATTATTTTTTAAATAATTTCACCTGGTTACTTATACTCGTACCGCCAAAAGAAGAACCTTTTTAAAGCAGGAGTTCAAAAGGTTTTCGGTTGAAAAGCCAATTCTAATACTAAATATAGTTTTATTTATATAACTTATTTATTTTATCCTGCTTATTACATATCTTCCATGATGCACGTACATCAATTTAACTAATGAGGTGAGGAAAGTAAAATCTATAGGAAATGTACAGTGTTTGAGTGAAAGATTACTGAAGAACAATTTCGTAAAATATACCTGTAATACACCCAGCCAGAATATAAGCCCGTACCGTCATGTCACTGGCAAATAAGAATAGACTCTAGATTATCTTGACGTTAAGTTCGCGTGCTCGCTGATGTAGATCTAAATAATAATAATTATTATTAGCACCACGTCTTACTACCCGTTCGGGTTATACGCACTTACGCTAATGTGTAATGGTAGGGTGATTGTGAGATGAAATGGAGGACCTGCAGCTTAACGTGGGATCCAAACCACGGTGGAGGCCTGGCATTCCACACATTCACAAGTTGTGATTAATACACTTCTTGTCAGAGGTGAAGGAAGGGTTTGGCAATCAGATAAATCTGTGCCAGGACAGAGGATTGAACCCCGGACCCCCAAAACAAAAGTCATATACCTTACCCCTATACCACCAGGTCACCGAAGGTATAACATAATTGGTGGGCTCTATACCACAAAAAAAACATAATTTTAGTATAAGTAAAAAGGTGTTTATTATTTTAATTTAAGAGCTTGGAAAACAAATGTTCAATATATATTAACTAAAAAATTAATATTTGTACCATATTTAAATTTAACATTTTAGCAAACATTCTAAATAGATTAAAGTAAAGAGTGATATTAATTTTGGTTAAGCCTTATATAAAATCTCAGGATTGCTATACCCAGCATATAATTTGTAAAATATAATAAATTGAATAGATTATAAATATATTATAAAAATTTTGGTTGAAACTTAGATAAAATTTCAGGATTGCTATATCCAGTAGGCCTATATAAATTGAAAAATATAATAAATTAATTATATTATAAGAAAGAGTTGTTAAAATTGAATGGCTTTAATGTTCAAAGGTCTGGTTAAATTGTGTTTAGAGCGCACAACTAAGTGTCATATATAAAGTTATTCACATACATTGCAATAATATCATCAACAAAATTTAAATATAAAATGTGTGTTGATGACAAATCTAAAAATACAAATATAACATATTTAAATTTAATTAATGATTAATGATTTTATTCAGTCCTATTTAAATAAGATAAAACATATCAAACAATTCGTTATATAAATGGTAATCGCTTAAAACAATCTATCTATGGTACACATTATTATAAACGCTAATTACCCACTTCAGTGTTCGCATGGTCTAACCCGCTACTCTCACAGTAACCTATAATGCTTATGAAGGGTAGATCAAGGTTCAAATCACGGTCGGGTGTATTGAGGGTGGTCTTTTCAATATGGGTCTTCACTCTCCCTCCACGCAAATGTTGGTACACTGTCTATAAATATAACATTACTTATCCTTAAAACTAATGTGATAATTAGTACACAAGCGTATAGATTTAACGGGTATAAAGACGCGGTGATAGAAAAAAAAGAGTAAGTAATTAGATAATTCAAATGCCAATCATTTTTACATATACTCGAAGATTTCAGAAGGCCTATAGCCACATTTTAAGGACCCATGTTTCAAAGTGGCTTAACGGATAAATAAGTATTAACAACTAATTTACAAAAGACAACAATATTTTGTTTTAACGATACTATCGTATCACTCAAAATCGATAGCTGCAGAACCCACTAATTGTCGTATAATTAGTGATAGACGCACACTGGGAACTGGCTGATCAAAAATTACTGAATTAAAGGGTTTTTTTTGTTTAGTTGTCATTCAATCCGTTATTTTTCTACCTGTGCTTACCTGTGATGTAATGGCACCTAAAGATAGAATTTTCCATGTCGATATATTTAAATTGTAATCGTCGAGTTTTAAAAATACAATATTTACTGAAATAGAAAACATAAACAGCTCGGGCTATTTGCTTTATTCACAAAATATGACCATCAGAAATTTCTTGCTAGCGTGTAGATTAAAATAGCACGTGGAAGTAAATTTAAATCTAGAATAAGAAACCATTAAAAGGTAATTTTGAAATGCAAGTCAATATTGTCCAGTAGCAAATAAGAGTGTGTGTTTATAATCGTCAGTGTAAGAGGGGAAGTGTTATTAGGACATAGATAAGAAGCCCCACAGTTTGAAAAGCCAACTTTCTTCTCGCTCCTTATGTTTAGGTAATTCAAAAAATTAAAAGCACTTGAAAGCATGATGAAATGAAGTTAAAAATATTGGTTTCTATGTATCATCCATGTTTTTCTTTAGTATATCACGTAGATCACCCTATTTTTACTTATTCTATGGCCATAATATTCCAATAATTCATTGAACCACTTAAAAAGTACGCCATATATCCTTATCTTGAGATAATTCTATTCAGTACCCCCTAATACATCCTATCTCTATCTTGAGCTAGCTCTAGTCAGTCCACTTCATTACACCTTCACTATCTTGAGCTAGTTCTATCCAGCCCACCTCATTACACCTTCACTATCTTGAGCTAGTTCTATCCAGCCCACCTCATTACACCTTATCTCTATATTGAACTAGCTCTAGTCAGTCCACCTCATTACACCTCATTACACCTTATCTCTATCTTGATCTAGTTCTATCCACTCCACCTCATTACACGTTATCTCTATCTTGAGCTAGTTCTATCCAGTCCACCTCATTACACCTTCACTATCTTGAGCTAGTTCTATCCAGCCCACCTCATTACACCTTCACTATCTTGAGCTAGTTCTATCCAGCCCACCTCATTACACCTTCACTATCTTGAGCTAGTTCTATCCAGCCCACCTCATTACACCTTATCTCTATATTGAACTAGCTCTAGTCAGTCCACCTCATTACACCTCATTACACCTTATCTCTATCTTGATCTAGTTCTATCCACTCCACCTCATTACACGTTATCTCTATCTTGAGCTAGTTCTATCCAGTCCACCTCATTACATCCTATCTCTATCTTGAGCTAGTTCTATCCAGACCAACTAATTACACGTTATCTCTATCTTGAGCTAGTTCTATCCAGTCCACCTCATTACATCCTATCTCTTTCTAGAGCTCGTTCTATCCAGACCAACTAATTACACCCTATTTATTTCAGGTCCATTCTATTATTATCCTTCCATCTACATCTATTTATCCCTATTGATTTTGCCTGCTAATACCCTGAAAGAAAGTCTACACTTGTTTCCTCTATTCGCTCTGCATGTCCTGTTCACCGTAACCTACTAGATCATATTACCCTAACAATAGCCGGTGATAAGTAAAATGTATGCATCTCAATATTAAGTAACCTCCTACAGTCTACATTATATTCATCTCTTTTTAGACCAAATATTTTTCTAAGTACTTTGGTTATGAACACCTTAAATTTATTCTCGTAATGTGAGGTAACTACCATAGAGAGCAACCGGTCAAACTATTATTTTATATATTTTTAGTTTTACATTTTTTCACAACAGGCAAGATGTTACAAACTTAGTGTATTGCTAGTGATTTTCCTTTGAGTTGGAAATTGATATAAAAGAAACTCACTTTGGGAGTTGTGTGTAATTTTACCTGGAAAGAACGCCACGGTAGAGATGTAATAGATAAGTTGGGGCATAACAGCTTTACAGAAATGTAAGAAACCAATAAAAACACCATAGCAACTGTTTGCTATCTCACTGATTTTTGTTTTCTGCTTTGAAGGGAAAACCATCTTCTTGGTAAGCAGCAAAAGGCATCATATAAAACTTGTTCAGAAGACACAAAACAGTTTAGTATAAAACGTTCTTGGTAAGCAGCAAAAGGCATCATATAAAACTTGTTCAGAAGACACAAAACAGTTTAGTATAAAACGTTCTGTATATAACATTTTGCTTCATAATATTTTGACTAATCGGTGTGCACCCACTCTTAAATAATCTTAGAGATGAGATTAATACTCTTATTATTTCTCTTTATTTCTCCTGAAATTTATTCAAATATTTAAATGGAACCGAATGACTCAAATAGATATAACCTAAAATTTAAAATTCATACCTGGGTATAATTTATACAGAGGCCGTTAATAAAAGAAACGTTATCAAAGAAGTTTAAATAAAGCGATAAAATCGAATCTAGTTCTCGTTTCAAATTCGCGTACCGTCTACAGCGCTTGGTGGTAGAATGTGTAACTAACATCACGGTTCCCTGATCCGTTGTAGACCAGATATGTAAATATTTCAATATTATAATCAAAGACTTTACGAATATAACATCTAGTGTTGAATGACCTGAAAATTTGCCGAAAACTAATCATTTTAAGATACATATAAAGAGGTACCTTAACCATGGATATGACGGTTAAAGTAATAGAGCTTCATAAAATGACTAACCAATTTGTTTTCTTCACTGAGTTGTATCCCGTTGGCGTCCAGGTTTTGTGAAATGTGGTAAGGTAGGAACAATTTCGGAGATCACTAATAAATGTATTACCAGAATCTAACGTATTTATTTTCATGCTAATAATTTTTTTATAGATAAATACATACATTAAGATGAGGATTATAATATAAAGTTGTATAAAAACCATTCCTAGTAAAGTTGGTTGGGTTTAATCCTTAGATTCTTGGATCAGAGTCAGTAGTTCTAACATTTGTCATGACAGTGTTAGATTTAAACATTGATTTCCTTAGGAATAACTTTATCCGACAGCTATGAACAGTAACCAAATCTACGTTCATGTATCCATACGCCAAACTAAATGAACTACAAGCCAATGTGTTAAACATCTGTCACTATTGTCGGCCAGAACTTTCAATACAAACCATTTATATTTGGTTAGTTTTTTCCTTGTATGCGTTTTTACATTACTGAAGTATTACATAATGAAAATAACAGTTTGGATGTTTTTTTTTATTAGAACAAAGTATGTAGTTCAATTAAAATTAACTACAAACGAGAGCGTCTTAACTTGGCCTTCACTTCATAAATAAAAATGGTGAACCGGACGAGATGAGGACGGTTTATGACGTCATTATAGAACGTAGTCACGCGTTTGTGATCGCGAAATAAAAACTTTTTATTTTCAAACTAATATTTTGTATGGTTTTTGACCTAATCTAGAAAAAATATCCATATATTTATGCTATAATATATAGTGGTTAGTTATAAGATACAACTGTGTATATAGTACTTTTTAATTTATTTGATTTGATTTTTTAATCAAACCATATATTCTCCACTACCTGCTGGCTAGGCCTGTCATAGCTTCATGTGCTTTAAAAATCTGACATAAAAACAGGACAGGCACAACATACAGTCCCCAGCCGTTAATTCATCTATGTAAAAGGATAAACCAACATTCCACTAGTAATAAAATTATTAAGTCATACCGAAAATCGAACCTGGGCTCCTTAACTCTGTAGCCAGACACGTTGCCGACTGAGCTAAGGTATAGCACTTCAGACGGTATAATATTTCATGGTGCGTAACCACTAAAAGCTAGTGCAAATTACTACAAGGATTAAGTTCCAACACCTTAATTCAGTCGGTAGCATTTCTATCTACTGATTTAAGGGTCCCTAATTAAAAATGTATCATTGGTGAAATGTGGGTTTTCTCTTTAACAGTGATGAATTAACGGCAGGGGGCTGTAAGTTGTGTCTGTTATAGATCTATGTTAGTTTATAAAATCATCTACTGATTTAATCAGTCGGTTCAGAACGTGTAAGTCAAATACTTCAAATAAATGAAAATGAATACAAAGGTTGACATTAGAGATTTTCAATCGATGTTTGTAACTAAAAATTTTTTTGGGTACTTCGAAAGGTTATTCGTAAGTAAATAGAAGTATAGATCCCTTGATAGATATTTTGACACACCACTATACTATCTGTCAGAGAGGCTGAGAATTAAAGTAAACAATCTCCCCTAGCATCCTACAATTGATATATCTGTCAGTAGCAGTTGGATTCAAAAGTGTTACCAGTTACACAAATACGTATTCAAATAGTTATTTTCTTAAGCTATCAGCTTAAATACAAATATAATTTGTGACATCTGATAAAATTCACATATAAAATTAATGTGAAAAGTCATAAAATACTAAATTACACACTTAACCTCAAATAGGACCTAGCGGTCTAGGGATAAGGTGTCATACTTCTGTGTTAGGGGTCTGGTATTCAAATCCCGGTCCCGGCACAGATTTATCTGATTACCAAACCCTTTCTTCACCTCTGGCAAAAGTGTGTGCTTTCACGCTTTGTGAATGTAGAAAATACCAGGCACCCACCGTGGTTCGGAACCCACGTTAAACTGTAGGTCCCCTCTGCTTTCCACCATCGTCGTTCTCACGTATCGTCCTACCATCTGGGGATAGTGGAATTCACCTTAATGGTGTCCGCACCTCAGAAATGAATTCCTCCATTCGCCAGGATAGTAGAGGTAAGATCAGGTCAAATGGCTTAGATCTAGATATATTGCCGGAAGGTTTGTGAAATTTTGAATTATTAATATCTATGGAACTTTTTGTGAGTAAAAAGTATCATACATATAATAATAATAATTCAAAATTTCACATACCTTCGGGAAAAATTGATTTTAAACAAATAATCGTCATCATAAATAAGATCGGAAAGTGGTGTAACATATAACACCGAGACATGTCATCATAAAAGAATTAAGATCAAATAATGAGAAGGGAATAAAATAATAAGAAAGAAATTTTAATTTGATCCTTTATTACTCCTTATCAAATAAAAATGAACATTATTAAAAATAATAAATCTTGCTTCAAGAATAACTTTCTCTGTTTTACTCTTAATTAAATATTTAATTTTACATTCAAATGTTTTTAGTTCATGTTAAAATAATTATACAGATTTTAAATAGCTTGGCCTTTTAAGGAACGCTATGTTTTCCGTTTGCATAGTAATAATAATTTATATTGAAGTAAGCCTTTGTAAATAAAAAGGTTATTTGTACTTAGCTTGCAGAATTTAATAATGTGGATAAAATCTTTACTTTAAATTCATTAATTCATTTTCCATTTTATAACAAAAGTTTTTATAAGAAGGAAACCTTCAAATTCTTAGTAAAAATATAAATCTAGTGTTTTTGTAAAATGGCAATACCTATTTATACCGTTTTTGTAAATTTTAATAGCCTTGGTCTGGTATTAATACAGATCAATATGGTCCACACATATTTGTAATACTGGTGCTCTTCATTCCTATGGGCATTTGAATAATTAATTATGTTGGTAATATTCCTTTTGTCTCCCTTTCAATCTTTCGATTAACGTTACTAAATGGAATAGCGAATGAGATGTAGTGCCTCATTCTGCGCTTCATCCACTTCACTCGTAATCTGATACTTCAAACAAAGACCTGAGTAATACCTGTCATTAGTTCTCATGAGCTGTGGTTAATCTCCCTATGGTATACTCTCTTGCAATGCAATATAGAACACTTTCAAACATCGCAGTTGAGCCGTACATATTAGTAAATATAATATAACATTAATACTATGACAGCGTTTAAACCGAGTGGGTAGTAAGAAACGGTGCTAAAAAAGAAACTATGGCCCTACCAATGGACACCATGACGTTAGCACGCAATCGATCTATACCAATAGTTACCACCATCCTGTTGGCGAGGATAGTGGAGACTTAAACGGATAGAAAGGTTCGTGTGGTTAGCACAACAAACCCTCTACCAGTTAATCTCAGTTTTCTAGACCAAAACCTCTTCTTTTTCATTCAAGTAAATCCTCATTTGTCCTCACGAGGGTGAGCTAACCACATTCAGTTAAATAAATTAATGCAAAATCACCTCCTCCGGATTTAATGTTAAATCCCGAAACTAAATCAGACAATCCTTCAGCAAACTCAAATAGAGTGAGATTCGTTTATGTCAAACAAGATGTTATTCAAAAAATATAATATGAATTATTATAATAACAATAAAATAATCTTTGAACAGGTATAAGTATCTAAAACTACCTACTTAAATAATATTTACATTCACAAATACACACATACATATAATATATATATATATATATACATACACATACATGCATACACACATGCATACATACATGCACACATACATACATACACACATACATACACACATGCACACATACACACATACACACATGCACACATACACACATACACACATGCACACATACATACACACATACACACATAAATACAGTCAACTTCAAGAACTTGATTTGTGGTTTATTTCTGCATTTTGAAGTAGAGCTGCTTCAATTGGAGCTGGTGAGCCACAAGAACGAACTTGGAGGACGCAAGGGGTCCGTGAGCCTCGGATTGGACATGCCTAGTTTATTAACTATGTGGATATGAGCTACATCACTCGTATACCAGTTGCTGGGAATATTAGCCGGTACTTATGAACCGTTGCTCGGAGGATGCCCGAATGTACTAATTGTACAACCTTTCAGTGGAAGATATTTCCATGTCCCGATGAGATTAGGGGATGGGGATATATATCTATTCATCCTTACACACCTGTCCTGATACCTATTATGTAATTTAGGAGCTCTTACAATGTTTTGTCTACCTCAATTTATTTGTCTAATTTTACAATATTAGAGTATGGATACTAGTAACACTTGAGCTAGTTGTCCTAAATTCTTAATTTACAATTGTCTATCCTACTAGTTGGTTCACCCCAGGTATTTTATGTCCCTGGTACCCTGCCCCACTGGGTGTCCCTCCACCCTCGGGATCTAATAATCTTCAGATAGGTGGAAGCCCCAGCGGGGGCGAGCATCCCCCTAACCGACACCTGGGGAGTTCCCCTATCGGAGATTTCGCTAAACCTACTTGCTAAAAGAAACCACCATTTGGTGATAGAGAATATGAGGGCTTAGAACCAGTACTAACTCTTATCCAAACTTAAGCCTAATTACGGTAGAGATGTGGGGGACGTGAGAGAAGGCCAGTGTTTTTTGCAGTTTTTGTATACAAACATTTTTTGGTCACGATAAATCAAATATTGCTTCAGTACAAACATATAGTATAACTTTCTACACATGGTGATATCAATCAACCTTTCTTAGATTTGTGTCAATTGGTGTTCTGGAATTTCATAACAACTTTTTCTCTTCATTTAAAAAGTTGGTTATCTAATACTGCAACTGTTGATATCACAATGTGAAGAAATTTAAACTTTGTTACTACTGGTGTAATATTTTATTCATTCTGGCCACACAAAAAAAAAGGTTGTGTTATAAATAGTACAAAAACACTGGTCTTTTCTCGCGTTCTCTGCATCCCCATCTTAACCAGATACTGGTGACCTTTGGGATGATTCGCTTTCGGGGAAAAGTACCCATGGAACCATTCGGGAATTAAACCTTAGACATCTAAGTTGGCAGCCAGGTGCGCTGACTACTATAGCATGGGACCGCGTGTTTAAAATATGTCACTCTTGCTATTGACTAGATTATTGGTGACTGGTGATGGTTTAGGTTTTTAATTTTAACCTGGTGAACGGAGGAATGTTTTCCTCATTTGGCTTAGCGCTATGATTTTTGTATCCTCGCTCCATGTTAATGCCCTTTCATTTCTTGTGAGTTAAAACTCCAAATCCCTGTTTGCTAGAGTAAGGAGCAGGTTCATAGTCATATTTAGAACGCTTCAAGTGCAGGGGGATACTAAATACAAGAAGACGCCTACCTGAACACAAACGGCCTGGGCCAGTTTCATTGTAATATTAAGTACACCTCAGATCCGGTGCTATTTTAAATACTGGATGACATATACACAGATCAGAATGGAATGGGTCACTCTTATATGCTAAACTGGTCCATTCCATTTGAGTTTCGTATTTATATTTAGTATTATTATTATTATTATTATTAGCACCACGTCTTACTACCCGTTCGGGCTATACGCACTTACGCTAATGTTTAATGGTAGGGTGATTGTGAGTTGAAATGGAGGACCTACAGTTTAACGTGGAATCCGAACCACGGTGGAGGCCTGGCATTCCCCACATTCACAAGATGTCTTGTCAGAGGTGAAGGAAGGGTTTGGTAATCAGATAAATCTGTGCCGGGACCGAGGATTGAACCCCGGCCGTCAGTATAGAAGTCTGACACCTTAATCCCTAGACCGCCAGGTCACCTATATTTAGTATAGCACCGTACTTAATGCGTACTAAAGCCTATTCTACACCAGTGATTAAAACGCTATCAACTGCTCCTTTGAATTAAACCCTTGTTATCGAGTTAGAAAATAAGTTTTCGTCTAGACCAGCGTTTTGACCGCTACCTCTGGAAGTGTTAAAACTGCTTCTGGTGGCAGTTGTGCCTCAATGTCACAACAGGTCTTTCAGCAGGAATAATAAATCCTTTTCCTCAAGATGGTATCACATTTTGCAATATTTCCTTTCACTAAACCAAGTAGTTCATCAAATGAAACAACAGACATTCTCTAGTACAAAAATACTTCTCTCGGTACATTCTGTGATTCATAAACATAATATGAAACTGTCCTGTTGGGAGATGGTTCGATAATGTGAGTTGAGTCCAACAACGTCTTTTTTGACCTTTTTTACTTTTTTTTTTGCGAGTTTCCTTCAACAAAATAAGTCCCGCAATAAGAATGTTTTATACCATTCTGCACAAGTGGAAGTAACACCCACGGCATTTAAACCACTAGTGTAGAATTGATAGCGTTTCGATAGCTGGTTAACAGTCGCGTTTTGGCAGTCAGGTGTAGATTCAAGATTTTGGGGGGCGTAAGCTAGCGTCAAAATCGCCGCGTTTTAACCGTTAGTGTAGAATCGGCCTAAGTCTAACTATGAAACTGGCCTATTCCATTCGAGTTTAGGTAGGTGTCGTCTTGTATTTGGTATAGGAACTCACTTGAGGCGTGGAAAGTCTGAATATGGAACTGGCTAATTCCATTCTCGTTTAGCTAAGAATCGTATTGTATTTAGTGTAATATCGCTTTTAAGGCGTGTTAATCCTGACTATCAAACTGGCTTTTAGTCGTAAATGACTCTGGTATTAAATGTAGCCTACTAATGAAAATGTAATGTTGTGGTATAGCCTTGTGAACCCCTGCCTCTTTTAATGACTAGCTACGTCTTCAACAGGGGTTACCAACCCGTGGCACGCGAATACGTCTTAAGTTGCACTCTTAATGATGATTCATATTGCTTCTTCGACAACCAAACCTAAAGTTGATAAACATTTGAGTACCAAAGAGATCTAAATAGCTCACTAATAACTGTAACATTATTTTATTATTTTGATTTTAATGATTTATTATTAAAAATCAGTTGTGATTTATTTTAGTATTTTTTGTTTTACTACTCCGGACACGTAGAAAAACCTCTTCAGAATAATGTTTTATGGATAGTGTTTTGTTTTCTTTATTACAATGTTTATTTATAATGTTACTTAAAATAAATATAAAAAGCCTAGTAGTATACATACCTCACTGAAGAGTCAAACACATAAGGTTTTTTTAAATAAACTTAATACGTTAATTGCATTTCTTACAGGGTAGTGATGGTAGGGGAAAGTTAGAGTAAAGATTTTGTGGTGAAGTGCCACACTCAAGTTTTTCAAGGTAAATAGTGGCACGCCAGATCAAAAGATTGGCCACCTCTGGTCTGCAACTATTTCATAAAGGAAACTTACACTTTTAATACCCCCACATAGTTCCCCCATTTATCTAAACAGAGCTTACGTAAACATACACGCGTCATTTTCCAGTATCCCTAGACCCAATTAAAAGTCGCAATTGCAAATGGCACAAAAAAGTTTTTTTTTATGATAGTAAAAGTTACCATTATAAAACCTTTTCAACTGTAGAGTAGCTTAGTGTCCACTCATGAATATTACCCATATAAAAATGTAGGGGTTTTCAGGATAATTGTTAGTAGAGTATTTAATTTTATCAATATTAATTTACCATGATTAGATGAGAATCAAATATTCCGGACCTTGGTGATTATTAAATATGATTTGGATCTAGAGTAATACAATAAATATTATGAAACAAATTTTTATTCGGGATATTATATAAAATATGACAAAACCTCTTTGGATATAGAGGAAGATACTAAATATGGCTAGACCTTCTTGGATCTTGGGGTACATTTCACAGTCAGCCATCTTATTTGTAGTTAGTATTTAAATTAATAACGTCAACTTCAGTGGTATTGGGGTAAAGTGCTCGCCTATGGACCCAATTTTTGTGGGTTCAAACCCATCAGTGGTCGACGGATTTTTCTTGAACGATAAAAATCCCTAGCACATCTTCGTTCTGAGAGACCCGCCACGGTGGCGTAGTTGGCCAACGCCCTTGTCGTGTTGAGCTCGACTGCTGAGGAAGGGGAGATCGAGGTTCTAATCTCGGTCGGGTGAACTGGGGGTGGTTTTTCCTAAATGGTTTTCCACTCTCCCTCCACGAAAATGCGGGTTCACTTCCTCATAATTCAACCTTCCCAATTCCTAATCCATTAGAGTAATTAGTACATAAGCGTACAACCCGAACGGGTAGTAAGACGCGGCGCTAAATATTATTATTATTATTCCTTCTGAGAGGAAGTAAAGCCCATGTCGACTGTGGCATGTAAGTGATTCCTGGAAGGTGTGTGAAAATAACTTTTCAGGCCAAATGTGTAAGCTCTTTTGCTCTTGCCCATAGAAACACCCGTGCGCTAATAGAATCAGTCGGTTTAGAAAGTGCGTGTTAAATACCTCAAATAAACAAATTGTCAGAAGGCCTTAAAAGTTTTGAAAAAATGTGGTGAGGAGATCAAAATAATTCTTGATAAGAAATGAATCATAAATGTTTATGTAATTATTATTACAGTTAGTTGATTAATTATGTAATTTGATGATCATCAAGAAATTTAAATAGTATTTTTTGGATAGTGTTCTAAATATAATATTTTAAATTAAAAACTGTGTGCACATTTTTAGTATAAAACGCATTTAACATGTTGTATTTAACTTAATTTTTCTTAAAACCAACTAATTATCATTGGCTGCTTGATGTGGATCAAACTACTATATATCTAACAAGCTGTATTAATTATATAAATACTGGATTATTAAAAATAGCTTTAATTTAGATTCTTGATATTTTAACTTGAACCGCTCATTTAGTTTTGCATAATATGCATCCCATGAATAGTAGATGAGCTCGAAAATTAACATAAATTTATTCTACATTTTCTATTCGGTCGAAGTTTGACCTGAAACCGTGTTGAATATTTTAATGTTATAACACATAAAGTAAAAGAAGAAGAATTATATGCGTGATTAAAGTATTTAAGCTATATTGAGCAACGAAGTATTTTATTATTTCACATTATTTAAAAATAAAGGGAGGAAAATATTTGTTGACTCAAACTTATTAAATTGCTTGAGATTTATTTTAAATTTTTATCTCTTAGGATGAACAAATTTTAAACTTTAGATAAATACAAAGTCCATAGATGGTAAAAGTTATACCAAATATATTAAATATAAAGCTAAATAATTAAAAATAAGAAATTTTATATGGTTTTGTTCTTACTGTATTCTTTTAGTATCATAATTTCACGTTGATTCGTCCTTTAAAATATAGTTTTAGTATCGTAGTTTTACATTATTTTTCAAAAAAATATAATTATTTTAACATAGTAATTTTTAGCGTCTAAAATATAAATCTAATAGAATAAAATATAAATTTAGCTTCATAGTTTTATATTTTTCTCTTTAAAATATTATCGTTATAGCATCGCAATATAATTTTATCATTTTAATTTTAAAGTTATCTGTCTTTAGAAGTAGGATCATGATATAATCTTACAGTGCTTTTTCCTTTAAATTATTATCTCATCATTGTAAATTTAAAATATATTGTCCTCAAAGATAATCAATTCAAGAACATCATATTATTTATTTTATTTAGAAAAACATTATTTTTGCATGGTAATTTTACATTATTTTGTCCTTAAAAATATGATTTTAGCTAACTAATGTTAAAGTTTTATAAACCTTATACCACTACTATGTTGCACTTTGATTATCAAATATGAATAAAGCCTACGTTTATTTTTGAATTTTGAACACTGTATAATACGTTATTTTAGCATACACTAGCTTTAAAAATATAAGATGGAAGTGGTACTGTGGGGTTCATTGAGTTTACAAAGTAAGGTTGATATTTGCCAATCTTTTTTTTATATAGTATATTAGAAAAGCACAATTAAAGAAACATGGCTTTCACATAATCAACATACTTGCTTCTAAATAAAAAGTAGCTATAATTGATTCAAAAAGTTTTTTTTAAATTACGTATTAGTTTAATTTCTGACCATCTATGTGAGTTTTAGTGTATACTTGTCACAAAAAGGCTATATATATGACCAAATCAGATCTAGTATGTTCGAAAACAAGGTGCTTAGGAAGATTTTTTGTTCCAAACTGGAATTATGTTACTGGGGAGTGGAGGAAGTCACATAATATTGGGTTACATACCCTGTAACCATCCCAATATATTGTTAGGATCTTCAAATCTCGTAGAACACGGTGGATGGGACAATCAGCGTGAATGAAAGAATATAGAGCCTTGTTCAGGGTACTGACTGGAAAACCCAATGGGACGAGACCACTGGGAAGAACTAGACACAGATGGGAGGATAACATTAGAACGGAACTGAAAGAGATGGTAATGAGGTGGACTGGATATAACGAGCATAATATAGCGATAGGGTGCAATATGGACTGGGTAGAACTATCTCAAGACAGGGATGGGTGGCGTACTTTTGTAAGTGTGGCGATGAACTTTCGAGTTCTTAATCCCATATAGTAAATAAATATATGTGGGTTAAGAAGATACTAATGTCATAAAACACATGCGTAAACCACACACCAGATTCAAAATTCGACTTCTTCATCGCAATTAAACCAGTACCTGTGTCGCGAGTTTGATCCCTCGGTGGCGTAGTTGGCTAACGCGCTAGTTGTGTTGAGCTCGACTGCTGAGGTCGGGGAGATCGAGGTTCTAATCTCGGTCGGGTGAACTGGGGGTGGTTTTTTCCTAAATGGTTTTCCACTCTCCCTTCACGCAAATGCGGGTTCACTTCCTCTCATTCAACCTTCCCAATTCCTAATCCATTAGAGTAAATAGTACTTAAAGCGTATAACCCGAACGGGTAGTAAGACGTGGTGCTAAATAGTATTATTATTATTATTGATCCCTTAGAATGAATGGCCACTAAAGGGGGAATACTAGGATAGCACTTATTTTCCACTTTTAATTATTTTTTTGCGCCAAACCCCAAATTGGTTCCAATTAATAAAAGAGTAATCTGTGAAAAATTTGAGCTCAATCAGATCAAGGGAAAGGGTGCGCCTAGGCCCTTATAAATCAAATAACCATTTAATTGTAGAAAAAGTATATTTTATATTATTATCTTCAAAGTTAATGATTATATCAAAAAATATGTCAAACAAAGATTGTAGATATACACAAGAAGCATACCTTATTAACTATTATATTTGTCGTATAACCAATGTTTTTTGAAGAATGAACCAAAAACTGATATATCATTTATTCTAGTTACAATAATTGACTCTGAGACAAAGTCTTTCTTATAACCAGGAAAGAGTCGCTGGTAATCGCTTACAATTTTAATAACATATTACTTTTGTACATCATTTTTCATAAACAATGTATTATAATCTTACATTAATTTAACCCCCCTTTCTGCCGCATCATTGACAACTAGCAGTTTACTAATTATTTCCAGCCCTTTAATGAAACTTTCATTTTTAAGCCATGTGGATGGTTTTGTCTGTAGAAATTGATCATCTAAGTCAAATCTTTTTTAAAAATCTTCTAGTTTCGGTGAAAGTGAAATGTTCCATTTCTCTTTTAACAATTTACAGGATTTTGTTGACTTGTATTTGTACTCGCTTTAATTTTTTGTTCGATGATTCTGATTCACTATTAAGAGCATCAACCATTCTCTGTTTTGATTAAAATGACAAACTTGAATCAGAAAAAGACAATGCGACAGTTTCAGGGCTTAAATACCATAAATTATTACTTATTTTTTCTAATTCAACACGAGATATATCACGATCGACAGTTTGGTATTGAGAAAGCTTAGACAGAACCCTTAAATCCAGGTAGGATGCTTTGACAGCAGACCAAACCAAGTTTCAACGTATATGATGTCGAGAAAAATACAAATATCGCAGATCGCATTTTATTCTTCCACGGATAGTACAAATTCATTACGGAACAGAATTTTTTTTAAGCAATAAATAGCTTTTGCCTTCCATCTTGCCCCTTGAATGCGAAAAGATATTCCACGAGGTGGGGCTTGCTTCTCCATGAATTATAACGGTTAGTTCAAGAAATTCTCGGTAATCTTCCCAAGGTTATTGTTTATTAGAGTACTTTTTAAAAAAATCGAGAATTCGTGATACATCTTTTTTTTTTAATGCTTCCTGGCATTTTCGTTTTCAATTCCAAATTGGAAATGATTAACATTAATTCCGGGCCAAGCGTTTTGAAATCTTTTAAACATAATCACATTTGGACCTGTGGATTTACCCATCTTTTCTTCGACAACGCTTCTAAGAATAATCTGCGAGGTTAGAAACATAAAATTTCTTTCTAGCATATTTTATATTAAAACGCACGCGCCTTTCAAATTCCCAGTATTTGTTGCTATCGTATCGAAAGCTAACGCTTTTACGCAATCTTGAAGACCCCATTCAAAAAGTGGTTCGCAAACAGCAGATGATTGTTCTCTTCCGGTCTCGGATTCTAATGCAGGTACTCCAAGGAGTTGATCAGTATCGCCGCTTGAAACCATTACATGAAGTTTGTCAACAGTGTCTCTACCTGTTAACGTTGGGAGCAGTTCACCGTCCCAGTGCACGACAACAGCTTGCAATTCAGTCTCCTTAAATTGCTTTCCAAGTACAGTTGCCCCTTCTTTGCGTATTCTTTCTCTGGAATTGTGATTAGATGACCTGTTGATGGCCAAATCTTGAACATCATGTGCCAATTCCTCTGCAACAGCAATTATGTTATTAACTGCATCTCTGCCACTGACCTTGCCTTTATCTAAGGCCGCGGCATGCTTCGAATTCATTATCTCACGGCGTCCACTTGCTCTTTTTGTTACTGGTGATTCAAGTTCCATATCTACTGGAACAGGGTGTTCTTCTTCAGGAATATCATCGGTGGATTTTCCGGCAAATGGTACTGGATTTAACAATTCTTCTAAGCTGTTGTCAGAAGCTGATGACATAAATTCAGAAGTTTTTTCTGAAATAAAAAAAAAAACAAGAAATTTGTTAACATGGATTATTTTTATCCTTATCAGAGTGTACACAAATTGACAAAATCAGGATTAAAAAGTATTTAAATCAATGTTGTTCATATTATAGTACTATACACTTTTTGAGTATTTAAATATTGTATTTAAATTTGAAAAACTTGCATATTACTTACTTATTTGTTCAATATCACGATTGCTACGCTTTTTCTCATCAAGGGTCTCTTCTCGTTCTGTAAATCTTCTTTATCTACTAAGTGCATCATAATCAATTCCATACATTAACCTCAAGCGTCCTTTTAACCATTGATTAATTAAAAACAGCTTATCTTCTTCAATAATTATCATCTCCAAAGATTGTGCATGTGCTATGTCAAAAAGATCATCGAGTTTCGATTGAAAAGCTCTCTCTTTTACCTTATGAGATTCCGTTGTTCCTCTAGAGTGTTTTTTGTAAATGCCTCCATTCTTGGTACAAAGCTTATAATTTGGGAATGCAGTGTTTCACAGCCTTAGTTGGAATTCTTGCTTTTTCCCAGAAAATTATCACTTCCTGAAAAGTCAATCTTGTACTTCCACGTAACGTTAACTTTACCACACGACATAGTACACCTAACACTTGTTTATCTGATGGTAATTTGCTTCCAGTTATTTCATTTGAATGATATCCAAGTAAATATATTTTTTCGCGTAAATGAATGGAAGACATTGTGAAATTAAAATTCTCTTTCATCCGTACACATTCAGAAAGAGAACTGCGGTATTTGAAAATATCATCTGCTCACAAACAGTTGTTGAGTTTTAACCTTGAAATGTTGGGTCTGCGTACTGTACAGTGACAAACAGACTGTACGCATACACATATTAGTTCAAGGACAAGCGAAAGCTGTCAGTTATGTAGGGGAGTTGTTAGCAACCCGCGATGCCTAGTTTAAAAAAAAATATTTTTAATGTTTTGTGTAAGTAGATGGTATGGTGGTAATGGCATATCATGTATCAGCGGTATTCGTGGCGTTACTTTTTTGGATTTATTTTTAATATCGTTAGTCGTAGGAAAATAGTGATAAATAATAATATTTGCCGATTGCTTAGAGCTATAACTTTTTGTTTACATATATTTTAATGTAATCAATAACTTGGGATATAATACAATAAACTCGACATGTGTTTTCACTTGAATGATTATTTAAATGTTTAAGGGCCCAGGGGCACCCTTTCTCTTCATCCAATTGAGCTGAAATTTTTCACAGATTTGTTTTTAATAAATGGAACCGATTTGGGGGTAGGCGCGAAAAGAAACTTAAAATTTTGTTTCATTAAGAGTAAATAAGAGCCACCCTAGGAAAATACCCATCTGCGCAACTTTCTATGGGCCTGGCTCTATTTTTGATTAAATTTGTAATTTAAAAAACACTTCTATCACACATTTTTAACGATTTTGATTAAATGTTTTTGGTTTTTTTGATGATACTTGAAATATTATTACAGCACATATTTTTTGTATTTGTGTACGCATATTTTATCCAGAAAGGTTTTAACCTTTGACGGATTATATTTGGAATCTATCTTATCTATCTTATAAGCTACGCCATTGTGAAATTATTCAAGGTAGGTTTGTTTACTTTCAGGTAAATGGATTATATATTTTTTAACACGTGATCAAATCAAATATTTAGAAAAATAACATTTTGTAAATAGGTAAAAAATAAAATAAAATTTATTGTCGTATAAACAAGGATATCCATTATATAACAGCGTCTTTAAGTACTTGAGAAACTAGTTCTTGCCCACACCATTTCTCCGACCAGATGAAGTGCGTTTACCAACTGCTCCGAGTAATAAAACTTATTTATGCTTGTACGCTTTATAGTTAATACAATAAACTCAAAGAAGGAGGGTGCGGGGGAATAATACGCAAGTTAAGGACTATTTTTTTTACAGATTTACAGCAAAAAAACTTTTTTTAATGATTCAGTAGATAGACTTAGTTATAATTCTATTCATATATAATTGCAAACGTTATTGAATATTTGCCATGAGCATCGCAAAATTTAAACTTTTTCTTAGTCACTATGCTCATGGCATATACTCCAAAAACTATTGAGAAAACTATTCGGAAACAAATTAACTGAACAAATCTACTGAATAATCACTTTATTTACTTTGGATAAAATAAATTTTCTTATTAAAAACCTCCAAAATACTGATTTTAAACTCTTCTTTCCTGTTGAATAGTATACGTTTAAAAAAATGTGATGCATCTCGGACCAGGAGTTTCACGATATCCACTGTACTCAGAGATCTTAAATTTTAAAATTAATAACACCTGTGTATACTTATGTGCATCTCTAAGTAGATTTTTTTAATTACATATTTTTTGATTTATTAAAAACTTGTTTGGATGGGTGATTCTGTTATATTTAAAGTTAAAATAAACTAATACATCAGTCTCAAATTCTTTTGTTGTCAATGGAAATATGGTGGGGACTCTAGTTCAATGTTATTCCTGATTCAAGCGTAATAATTATGTTCAATCCACTGTATGATGTACTGAGGCTTGATTTATCAATAGTTGTTTTCTAATCGCCTTGCCAACAAATTCAGGTACATTTCACCTAAAATTACACACTAATAACTCTACTACAATAGTGTAAATAAGAAGATATCTCAAATGTTTAATTGACTAATCCCTTTTAAGTATATAAATACACAAAATTATTGTTTAGTCTAATCCATACTTTTACTCTAACGATCGACTTGATTTTTCATTATTTCATTATATGTTTATTTATCAGCCAAATAAAACCAAACTTTGTATCGTCTTAAATATATAAAGTTTCAATTAATAACATTGACATTCTCTCAAATTAAGGAAAGCTTTTGTAAATTATTATAAACTGATATATATATATATATATATATATATATATTACGTACAATGTGCTCTACTGCTAATACTGACTATCCAAAGTCAGGGTTGAATAAGGTAGAATGTAGAGTAAATGCACCACCATTTGCGTAAATGGCGAATTTGAATCAGTTTGAACGAAACAACTCTTGGAGTACTGGGGTGGGATTCGAACCACTATATCCCTGTAAGTGACAAACAGAGCAGACTTTAATGACGCCTCAGTTTGTGTACCCACCGATGTGAGTAATTTTATACATCCAATATTAAAAATATATATTTTTCAGACAAATATTTAGAATTTTAAAAATCTCTATATGCTATCAAATAGTCCATAAACCTAGGTCAACAAGCCCTAGCTGGAGTAGTTTTAGTAACTCACAAAATACAGAAATAGTGTTTCGTTTATTTACTATACTACTTGAGATCTAAAAAAATTGCATATAGCTAGAATTAGGTCAGATTTGTTGGATGATAACTCCCCCCCCCCC
>CABFOW010000392.1:189653-208743 GCA_902141385.1 Timema californicum
TACCGTTAAGAAATGGGTAACGTCTTGTAGTAATTCATGCCCCCGTTGTAAGACGTTTGTTACGACCGGCGCCGGCGTCTTCAACACCCCCGCGGTGTCTAGTAGGTGGAGGAGTAAGAGGTCTTTGCCCCCACCCTTTTTCTGTGTTGAGAAGGGCCGGGGTTCGACGACTTTTTATGATGTCGTTCGGTGGGCTGTGTGACTGTAGTCTTGTCGAGTTGAGAAGAAGAAAGAGAGAGAGAGGGGAAGTAGGGTGCCTAAGGAAGGGTTGCAAGGAGGTTTTCAAGGGAAGGGGTGCAATCAATACTTGGGAACCTTGTTTACCGCCTCCTCAGTGGCCACTTCACTAGTTTGGTTTATCAAGGATAGAGCTTGAAGCGGGGTTGAGAGAACGGTGGCTAATGGCTCAATTCGTTCAGTTTTACAGTTAATATTAATATATGAATATAAATACATAAATTGTTCATTGTCTATAGATTTTAATATAATTGTAAGTATAACCATGATAAACCAATGCTAAAGTCAACAATAACATGAAAAGTTGTTTTAAATGTGCGTGACTATTGGTGCTGGTATACTAGACTGCCTAAGATGGGGAGATGGGGGTTTGACCCAGGTCGGGTGCACTATGGGTGGTTTTCCTAAATGGATGTCGACTCTCCCTCCACACAGATGCGGGCGCACTTCCTCTAAATTAATTATTCCTAATCCCTAACACATTAGTGTAATTATTAGATAGGCGTATAGCCCGAACGGCTATTAAGACGTGGTGCTAAAAAAAACAGTGTAGATATGTGGATATGCCTTGTTCGTAGTAAGATACAAACTACGATATTTACTTTCGATTGATAAGAATAATGTGGTAGCCAAATATCTATAATATTTAATACCTATTATATAAAATTATTTATCTTAAGTTTTACATTGGATTATACTTTTCAAATGTGTAGAGTCTAATAATTATTTTATATTTACGAAAGAAGAATGTTTCAACAAAGTCAATATACATAGTATATAATTATTCTACCTCGTAAACATAAAAATCATCATGTTTTGAATAACATAATTGAATAAGTTGTCTTTGACAGCTTAACAGGATTAGAAGATTTTATTAATTGGTTTAGCCTAAATAAGATTCATATATAAAATACTGTAAAATAAATTGATTTAAAACTTTTTTTAGCTCTACATCAAAGGTGAGGAGCTACATCAACAACAAAATTAAACCAATTTCAGCGCACGAAATTATTGAACAGAAAACACAGATTATTATTATGTGTTATATTTATTTGAAACTACCTATTATTCACGATGAGAATAGCAAATTTGTATGTTCATATATTACATAATTATTTATCAAATGTAATATTAATATGAGTAAACTCTAAATACTTTTTAATTAATCCATCCACATGATATTGATAACCTAAAGTCCGTTCACCGTAGGAATTGTTTTCTGAAAGACCTTTATCCCTACCATAAATCTATTATATAGTAGAATATTGGTAGTAAAAAAGACCTTTCAGAGAGTAATTCTACCGTGAATGGAGTTTACATAGGTGTTCGGATAGTATAAGGTGTCACCCTCGTAATAGACTGGACTGCCGATGATTAGTTCAAGGTTCAAGGATATACTTGGGTGGATGTTCTTAAATTATTTCCCACTCCCTTCAACAACAGTGTGGATATATTTACTCTGAATTATACTTTCCTGATCCCAAACCCATCGGTTTACGTATCTGGATATCCCAGATATTCGGTGTGAATATGCGGGTATCCCAAATGGGTTAGTGTAAATAATAAGATATTCCGGATTGATTTTTATAAATATTCGAATAGCCCGTTATGGTTTGTGTAAATAATCAGGTATTTCAGATGTAAGTGATGAACACAATCAAAAATTAATAAAGTCCTGGATCTAACCATAATTATCTACTTTGTTTATTTTACATACCAGTGCTGTATTTTTTTTTTCTTTTTAAGAAGTAGGGTGTGTCATGTTTTTATAATTAATTACTTATTAAAAATGAACCCTTTGAATCTAAGAATCGTAAACCTTTAGAATCTTAAAAAATATTCGAGATTCAAGAATTTTAAAACATTTCAAGTTTTAGATTGGAAATAAATTAAAATAAGTTCGGAATATTGACTATCATTTTAGAGGAGTTATAGCATGGAGATCAACATTGAGAAGACAAAAGTGAAAGGAATTTCAAAAAATTAAGAGATGTTGGAATTCAAAATTGGAAACCAGGAGCTAGAAATCATAGAGAAGTTAAAGTACCTGAGAATGGATGTCTACTTTATCAAGGATATTAGGTCTAAGATCGCCAAGGGGAAGGAAACTTTCAACAAGAAGATGTTACTGCTGACCAGCAATTTTAGTTTGAAACTGAGGAAGAAATTAAATAAATGCTACATTTGGAGCATCGCGCTGTGTGGAACATAAATTTGGACACTCAGGAAGAAGGAAAAGAAATACTTGGAGATTTTTTGAAAGGTAGTGCTGGATAATACTTTAAAATATCAGGTGGACAGACACGATGACAAATGAAGTATTAAGAAGGGTAGGTGAGAATATAATCATTTTAGATATGGTCCTTTGGTGCAAAGCAAACTGGATCGGACATATACTTAGGAGAAACTCTCTTATACACTACGTCATAGAAGGAAAGTTTAAGGGAAAGAGGAGTTTAGGGAGAAGAAGGATTCAAATATTGGATGACTTGAAGGAAATAAGAAAATTCTGGGAGATGAAGGGGGAAGCAAAGGACAAGGTGCATTGGTGGTATAATTTCACTCATAAAGGGAATATACCTGTATTAAGACAGAACCCATAATAATAATAAGTTTAGATATATGATTATTCTTGATAGTTGTTTATCCCAACAGACGTACATTAGAAACCCAACAAACAGACCCTAGGGTCTAGACCATAAATTTACAACCTGATGGAAATAAAAGGTATGAAAAGAGATAGAAATAATACCCGTGAGGAAAAATCTAACCTTATGATCCTTATATTTTCTAAGATTCATAGATAAAATGAAGGTTTGTTTTTGAGAATAAATGGACCCAACCCATCTCTAGTAAGACTTACAGTCTGAATTAGCTTATACCAGTAGAGCTATGACTAAAGTTAGCACTGGCCAAAGAACAAAAAAAAAATGTATTTTACATAGCATGAGAAGCTTATTCCTAAATAGGGAGATTAAAAAAACTAGTTTGGTCACCATTTTGATGGTAAGTAAGGTCATCTACACGTTTAGATGAATTATTTAATTGGTCGATTATAGAAACATGTCATCACAATAGCGCAGGACAATTCTTGACAATCTGTGGAGCAGGAGATTAATTAGGTTGCATAATGGTGACTGCTGAGAATCACTGTGGACTACCCCTTGTACGTCACCGATGGGAATCTGCACTGTGACTTGGATATACTGAACCACTGTGAACCAACTTGAACCAGCCTGCACTAGTATGGTTTCAACTAATAACACAATGATTTGAATATATTTGTTTGTATAGTAAATGTTGCAATATAAATAATGCAGTATGACTGTTTTGATATATTATTTACTGTACAAGTGTTTACAAATGATCGTGAGGCTAACAATAATCGGCACCAGTAACGACACAAATGTTTTCTCTCCAAATTTATTATTGGCCCAGTCTGTCTCCTTAACCTTGGTCTTACCCTAACGAGTGGTATCTCTAATGACCCTATACCTAGCAAGTATGGATGTGGTATCAAAAGAAAAGTATCGATACTCTACTCATTTAAAGTATCGGAAGAAAATTATCGATACCGTACTAGTATCGATATAAAAGTATTGATAGCAGTAAGTATTGGTTTAGACATTTTAATCTGGAGAAATGTTTTTATTTTATCAAATAATAATTTGCATAGTAATAATAGTAATAATAGTAATAATTGTATTTTCATGTTTTTTTAAACACTGAAAATTATAATGGTTTAATCATATTACAGTATACTTGAGTCTATCGTGTCTATTTTATGTGTTGGAACTTGGAAGGTATGATAAATAGATTGTACCATGCATATAATAAAAAGGTTATACCATACCCGATTTTAAAAGTCTATGACTATTTAGCTGATGGAAAGTTAGGCCTATTTAATAGCTAAATATAATTAGTAATATATTTTTTCAATCTATTTTGTACCTTTCTTTAACCATTGTAAACATTTAATCCCAGCATGAGTGAAGATAGCAAGACAGTTGTTTCTTTCGATACCCGAGTGTTAGTACTATTTTCAGTAAAAGTTTCGGAAAAAAAAGTATCGAGTAAAAAAATACTAGTATCGAAAGGAAAATATCGATATTAGTAAAGTATCTACACTTTTTTTACATCCCTACTAGCGAGTCCCCACGTGGCCATGTTACGCCGGTCGCGGCCAGTCCGCGAACTACCAAGCTGCGCCCAACAAATGCGCAGCGACTGTCCGGACATAAAGGAGGCGGGGAGGGATCGCGAAGGCCCCGCAGCAACTTCCGGGCGGCTTACGCTGTCCTCCTTAGACCAAGTGTCGGGTTTCACAAATCCTCTTATCCTTAGAATTAAGGCACCATTTGATAGACCCAGGAACGTGCCACATACTACACAAAGCCTTGTTCCCGCCGTGTAGAAGACGGGCATTATATCCGTGCTGCTATCCCGGTCTCTTACGACAGGGTCTGTTTTGTCCCGCAAGTCTAATTAAACCTAGTGTTGACCATCTCTTGTCCGTTAGATCTGTTGACGACCACTTCCACTGCGTGCGCTACTATTTACCTTTGGATCAATGTTATTGGGGACATTTCCGCACAGTGATTTGGTTTAGCTCCATTAGACCCACCGTTACAATGACAAGGACAGTCTGTTTTAATTATTATTTAGCACCGCGTCTTACTACCCTTTCGGATTATACGCTTAAGTATTAATTACGCTTATGGATTAGGAATTGGGAAGGTTGAATTTAGAGGAAGTGAACGCGCATTTGCGTGGAGGGAGAGTGGAAAACCATTTAGGAATACTCGCCCCCCAGTTCACCCGACCGAGATTCGAACTTAGATCTCCCCGTCCTCGGCAGTCTAGCTCAACACGATTAGCGCGTTAGCTAACTACTTTACCGAGGCGGGTAAGGTCAATCATCCTTCAAACTAATAAAGACCATCTCTCTCATGTTTGACACACAAAAAGTAATGTAACGCGTCAAGCATATGGTCTGCTCACTCAACAAAATAGGAATGTGTAATATCACATAATACAATAATTTAAAAGATAAAGAATATTATTATTATTATTATTATTATTATTATTAATAGCACCGCGTCTTACTACCCCTTCGGGTTATACGCACTTACGCTAATGTGTAATGGTAGGGTGATTGTGAGATGAAATGGAGGACCTACAGTTTAACGTGGAATCCGAACCACGGTGGAGACCTGGCATTCCTCACATTCCCAAGATGTCTTGTCAGAGGTGAAGGAAGGGTTTGGTAATCAGATAAATCTTTGCCAGGACCGGGGATTGAACCCCGGCCGCCAGCATAAAAGTCTGACACCTTACCCCTAGACCACCAGGTCACCCAAAAGATAAGAAAAAGATATACATGATAGACCAAAGATTTCATAAAAATATTATGTTATAACGTTTTTTGAAAATCTTTTAAATGTGTAATCTTTCTTTTCAACATCTTCATGATGCTAGAATCCACATTTCAATCATGAATCAAATATTTCTCTGGTTAAGGTATCCCAAAATGTATCATATTTGATGGAAACAATAATATTTGTTTATCCATAAGATTATTTCGTATATATTTACAATCATACATAAATGTTTATTTAAATTCAAAACATTAAGTTTTATTTTTTTTTCCACCACGTTTGTCTTAGCCGTTCTCGTTTGTTACAAGGAGATTAAAACAACTGATCGAATTTTTTAAATTGTTATTTTGAGTTTCCTTGAAAATGGATATATGGGCGTTGGGAACTATATTGAGTATCTAATTGAAATTTGTTAGGTTAGTAAAATATATTTGTACAAAGTTTGTACTTAATCCGTTTATTAGTTCAAAAGGTTTCGAGGAATCAACAGACATTCATAAATAATTGGAGATGTATTAGTATGTTGACTATGGAATAGTAAAGGACGATCAAACCATATTTTCATTTACATGATTACGTGATCAAAGGCGCCAGACTCACAATATACGTTATGATTATTATTATTATTATTATGATTATGATTAGCACCGCGTCTTACTACCCATTCGGGTTATACGCACTCACGCGAATGTGTAATGGTAGGGTGATTGTGAGATGAAATGGAGGAGCTACAGTTTAACGTGGGATCTATCCGAACCACGGTGGAGGCCTGGCATTCCACACATTCACAAGTTGTGATTAATACACGACTTGTCAGAGATGAAGGGAGGGTTTGGTAATCAGATAAATCTGTGACGGGGCCGAGGATTGAACCCCGGATAATTTATGATAAGTGATGAAAATGTCATGGTGTGAATCTTGACTGGGTCTACTGGGAAAGGAGTCATGACCATTGAATTTATCACTGAGAATTTACATCCCATATCCACACAAGTGGATTAAGATTTTAATCTGGTTCTACATAAAATTATTTTAAAAAAATTAATGCTTTATAAAAAATTAATTTTCAATCAACATTACTTCACTGTAAATGGTGTACCAATATATTCTTGGTATATTTTTTGGTCATGTCAAAATTGACAATGAATAGTTAAATCACCAGTTTCGGTGTCTGCACGGTCTAAGGTGCTACTCTCGCAGTAGACTAAACTGCCACTGACGTGGATTTAGATGTTTGAATCTTGGTCTGGTGTACTGAGGTTGTTTTTATTCTAAAACCGTTTTCCACTCCCCCTCCACGCAAATGTGGGTAAACTTCATCTAAATATAATCTTACTCATTCCTAAAACCACAAGCGTAATCAGTACATAGGCGTAGAGCCTGAACAGATAGTCAGACGCAGTGATACAAATAAAAAATAAAATAAAATTAGAAATATTAATATAGATAACTTATTTTATTACTAGCGCAAAATATAAGGAGAAATAATTGCATTTTATTTTAGTAGGTAACGATGCAATTAGCTTATAGGAGAAAACCACTATGTAAAAACCAACAATGGAACCTATAAAATCTTACCTCTAGCCCGTTAACCCTTACCCCTGTAAGGTGAAATAGGTGGAGATCTGAAATACCTCATCAATCAAGACATAAAACTATTAACGGAAACGTCTCAGCTTAAAGTCACGCACTGAGTCCATTAGCGAATATAAAATACCAGACAGTTAATTACAGAATGGTAGTAGTTTTTTAGTTTTTATATCGAACTTTTTTTTTAATCAAATAACTCTCAAGCATAAACATATAGTTTAATTTTCTTCACGTGGTAATATAAAGAGTTTTTTAATATCTGTCAAGGTGCCCCGGAATTTAATTACTTTTTTCTCCACAATTTAAAATGTGTATTATCTAATTTCGCTATGTTCATGACAAATATTCAACAACTGTTGATATCATCAAGTGGAAAAAATTAAGCTATGTTTCTACTGGAGCAATATTTAAATTAGTTTTACTTTAAAAATGTTTAGATATAAAATCTGCAGAAACATTTTCCTTAACTAACGCGGCCTACACTCTCATCTTAACCGATCAATCAAAGATGCAGGCAATGATAATGTTTTGATTAGTTTATATTTCTCAAATATTTTCCAGTCGCTTATCCAATTAATGGAAATGTCAAGCAATTTACCTTTTCCAAATCTTCATTTTATTTTTTATTTTTTAAAAAAGCAGAAAGACCCGCTATCTTGAAAACTATGAACAGTTATTAAAAGTTTTATTAAAACTTTAGGGGTGAGCTGAACATAACCATGAACAGATAAACTCTCAGGATACGCGTATCACCGTTTGGGAGACACTTCACTACTTTAAATATTGTGCTAGAGTGCACTACACTCTAGTTATACATGCGCGAACGTGGCTAATCGCATCTCAATAGGAAGAACCCTCGTGGTTTAAATAAATGGCACTACACATTTGAACAAACTTTCTCATATAGTGTATTATAGCTTAAAACAAAATTTTCTAAAATTGGTTTTCAGTAAGCTAATCTTAAGTTTTCTTCTGATAAAATAATTCTGTTAATCACAATAAAAACTTATCAAATTTAAATTTTACACAATATCATCTAAATAATTTAGTGTTATTTTTAATCTAATTTTCAAAAGTGAATTTTGAACATTAACTTCAAAATATTTATATTTGAAAAAAAAATATAAGAGTTCATTTCCAAATACCCATTTTAACTAAATAATCTGTGCCATTTAAAAAAAAATCTAATTTTCTAAAATTTGTAATAAGTTATCTCCTTTTAAATTAATTTATTCAAAAAATAAACACGCACTATTATTAACCAGGTAAAACAGTCTTTAGATACTAATTTTGAACATAATCGTTTAAACTAATTTTTTTAAATGTATTCAAAAATTAATCTTATAAATTAACAAAAATATTTAACGTAATTTAGATTGTAAAAAACTTACGAAATACATATTTTGAGCCAACTTACTTGGAGTCATTTTTAAAAATACTTCAAATAAAAAGAATATTTTTCATGTAAAAGATATAAAATACCTTCAATCGAGTTTTCCCCACAAAAACAAGCATACATTTTTATTTTTAATGTTAAACACACCTTGGATATCACTTTTAAACCAAATTGTAAGAGCCATTTAAAAAAAAAATATTTTTAAAAATCCATTAATCTCTAATATCCTTGAGGATTCCAAATATTCGACGATTCAAGTAGGCCAGACGTGTCAAACTTGTTTGACCTAAAGGGCCATATTAAACATTGAAAATAATGAGGGGATCGCATTTCAGAGAGTTCAATATTGTCACCATCTTAAATGGAAAAATCTAAATTTTAAAATCCTAACTATAACAAAAAAGAAAAGATTACATAAAATTACGTGAAATTGTAAGACCTATCCTATATTTTTATAACAAAAACTCTCTTTTCTCGTTGGGGGTGCCGCCCCCAAATCCCCATTGAGTTTTCTTTGCAAGGGAATGTAAACTAATGTAATTCCAGAACAGTGTTTGATAGGTCTTACCGTTTATCCAAATGAGACCTCTAAAGAAAGGTCCGCACCGACTTTAAAGTTGCTTTACAATTTTGAATATTTTTTTTCAGAGGTTAAAAATTTAACTTTTTAACTTTTTGGAATGTTCCCGTCTTTTACAGATTAGAAACCATAAGTTCGCCAAACTTCAAGTTTTTAGCTCATCTGGAAGTGCCTAGACATTAATGTCAGTGATTGAGTCAGCCATGTGGTTTTATAGTAGTATAATTTGAAACGTTCTTTTTCATGAGCGAAAATAAATGTTTGTGCTGCCAACTAATACACATATTTGGTGCAAAATTTAATAATTTTTTTGAATCGATCTTTGGTAAGTAAAGAGTAAAATTGCATGTACCGACTTCACTGGTTAGTTTCATCAAATAAGACCAATTAAAATTGTAGTAGTCTCAAATCTTGTATTCCTATAACTTTTATAAAAAGACCATTTGGGCCGCATTTTAGTTTGTTCATCAAAAGATCTGTGGGCCTCACATAATCACTAATCAGCTCACATGCGGCCCAATGGCATCAAGTTGGACATGCCTGAAGTAAGCCATTCCTAATTTATATATTTTATTTAAATATTAATATTTTAATGGCTCCCAGATATTGAGATTGATAGTAGAGTCTAAGATGTCAGTCTAGAGAAATAGAGTTAAGAGGTCAAGGTTTGACTCTAGTTATAGGGTTGCAGGTGAGTTGTGACCGCACGAGTTGTCTACCTCTAAAGAAACAGTTGAATTG
The DNA here is from genome assembly GCA_902141385.1 of Timema californicum. NCBI lineage: Eukaryota > Metazoa > Arthropoda > Insecta > Phasmatodea > Timematidae > Timema > Timema californicum. Next base: position 199,576 of record CABFOW010000392.1, read on the forward strand.
TGGCTCCACATATTTAGAGCCATGTAAGAATTTTAGCCCGGGCTGTTGACTTACTTATGTAGTTGTTAGTACACCGGTAGTTCGTCACCCGAGAATGCAAGTGTTCTATCTCCAAAATGGTTAAATTTGAGATATTTGGTATTTACGTTTATTTATAATGCATATGATCCACCTGTGGTGAAATTGAGACTCTTAAATAATTACTTAAGAAGATACAAGCTCGAGTTGTCTTCTAGTAACATTGGTTTTATACACAAGGTCAAACTTCAATGCTCTTTTACACAAAAGTGAAAAATTGGACATAGAACACTTGCATTCTCGGGTGACGAGTTGTCAGTGATTTGATTCCTTCCCGTCCATTCAAGGCATCAAATCACAAATCTTGATTTAGTTTTCATTATTTATCAAGTGTTTTCGGCAATGGAATTCATCACGAGTGAAAAATTGAAACCGCCTATTATTTATGAAGGCTACAAATTTCGTTTTCATAAAACGTTAAAGTATGTTGTGCAACAATGGTTTTGCTGTAAGAAGTCATGTAAGGTTTTTTTAAAAGCTATCTTTATCGATTAGTATAATTGAAATCGGCACCAGTCACAATCATGAAAAATGTGATGAGAAAGTCCTTAATTGACAGAAACTAAGTAATACACTTAACAAAATTTGTAGAAGGCATTTCTTTCAAGCCAGAAAAACTGTTTCATATGGAATTGAAACGAGATGATGTCCTTACCTTGGCCAACAGTAATTCGAGACTCACTAGGTATAATATGCATCGTGCTCATTCAGCTGTGCATTCCCGGTTGCTAAAGAGTGCTAAGAAAACGTATGCTGCTTTTAATACTATGAACATTAAAGCTAATATTGTTGGACAATTTGTACTTGTGAATGATGAAGTCACCTCTATAATTGGGTTTTACACGCAACCCAATTTTAAAGTGCTATGTAAAGTACAGAAGATGTATATAGATGGAATATTCAAAAACTGTCCAGTATATTTAACCCAACTATTTACCATTCGTGGTCTTAAATAATGTCTATATACCATTAGTTTTTATTTGTGTTACCCAACAAATATAAAACTGCGTTTGTCTCAGCAATCCACAGTGTATTAGAAGAAATCTGGCCTGATTCAGAAGTAAGAGGTATCCGATTTCACCTTGGACAAAGTTGGTGGCGAAAGATTCAAACTTTAGGCCTCACTAAAGTCTACAGCGCTCATCTAAACACTCTTTAAGTTATTTTTGACAAACTATTTTGGACTGCCTCTTTAAGCCCCATTGACTGCTTTATGGTTCAGCCGTCAGAAGATGAAAGGATTGTGCAGATCACAGATTATATTTTTGAAAAATACATTCCTCCTGAGGGCCCCCCCCCCCTGAATTTGTATCCAGTTTTCTCCAACCTGCAATCGAACCACTAATAGCTATGAAAGTCCCCATTACAAATTGAACAATTCGTTCTACAGTGGCCATCCCAACATCTACAAACTCGTTGACGTATCATTTGACGTTCAAACCGAGACGTACGTCAAATACAGGAGCAAGGGTTTAAGAACTACAAAAACAGTATTGAAAAAGAAGTAGTCGTTAGGGAACAAATGGCAATCCTTGAGTAAAAAGAAATAGAGCAGTGCGACTTCGTAAAAAATTGAGCTTTAAGTTTTTGCCAAAACCATTGAGCGACAAGAATTGAGGAAGTTTGGATATTACTAGGGATATTGCCATGAGACGATGATAGTTTCTATATGAAATTTAAAACATCTAGTTAAAAATCACACTGCTAATTATGTGAACGCAACTCATAACTCACTCTCTTTTTCTTTCTTAAGTGAGTGGGCCGCAATTCGTACGTGTCTCTCAAAAAGCCGGTTCGCAACTTGTATGCGATTTCAAGATTAGGACACAACTCACCTACACAAAGGCCAGAGTGCAATTAGTGTTTTATCTCACCCTCTTTTTTTTATATAATGCAGGTGTATTTTCTGATATGCTCTTTCAAACCATATCCCTTGACCATGGGTGAAAAGTTATTTAGAAAAACAAATGTTATTTAGACAAGGAAGAAATTACTATATTATCAATTTTTAAATAACTTAACTAGTGAAAAATACAATGTTTAAATGCTTGTGTTCCTGAAAAATATTTCCAAATAATAATAATAATAATAATAATCCATCAAATTATTTGGTTAGCTTAGTTTATCGTAAATCTTTTTTTTAACACCACGTCTTACTACCTGTTCAGGATATACGCATATATACTAAATAAGCTTGGGATTCAGGGATGAGGATGATTTAATTTAGAGGAATTTTACCCTCATTTGTGTGGAGCGGGTGTGGTAAAACTATTTAGGAAAAATTCCCTTCAGTACAACCGACAAGGATTCAAACCCCAACCTTTCTGTCATCGACAGTTCAGTCTAACACGAGAGTGACGCGTTAGATCATTCGAGCACCAATGCGGGGTTTTTTACTTTAGTTTTCTAGTCTACTTCCAGAATTACACTGAAATTCCTTAAAACGCTCACTTATTAAAATGTCTCAAAATATATTTTTTATTCAAATAGTCTTAATTACCTACCCTATAGCATTAGAAAGTTGAAAGTTCATTACCGCACAAAAGTACGTCGCCTATCCCTATCTTGAAATAGTTCCATCCAGTTCACCTCATTACACCTTATTCCTATCTTGAGCTAGTTATATCAGGTACCCTTGTTACACCCTACCATATCTTGAGCTAGTTATATCAGGTATACCCTGTTAAACTTTAACCCTCTCTTGAGATAGCACTAGCCAGTCCAACTCATTACACCCTACCCCCATCTTGAGTTGGTTCTATCCAGTCCATCTCACTACATGCTATCTCTTTCAGGTCCATTCTAATGTTATCCTCCCATCTGCATCTAAGTCTTCCCAATGGTCTCTTCCCATTGCATTTGCCAGTCAATACTCGGAACATGGTTCTAGATTTTCCCATTAACATTGCATGTCCTGCCCAATGTAATTTAAAAGACTTTATCATCCTAACAATAATTTGCTATGAGTACATTATGTAACCTCCTCGACTCATAAGTAACCTCATCCCTTTTTGGGACAAATATCTTCTGAAGCACTTTGTTTTTGAAAACCCTAATTTGGTTTTCGGCATGTAAGGCAAGATACAACGTGTCATATCTATAGAGAAAAACCGGTAATATTGTTCTATATATTAAGAGCTTTACACTATTGGAAAGCAGGCGAGATGTCAACAAATTACTGACTAAGTAATAGTATGCATATTCTGAATGTATTCCTTTTTCTAATTTCCAATTTACTATCTTTTTTTTTTACATCCAATACTGTTTCTAGCCTAAGGCCTGAGGCAGATTTTTATTCAAGTTATATATTTTACACTGCCAGCTTGCTAGGCCTGTCGTAGCTTCATATGCCTTATAAATTATAATATAGCTTAAGACTAGGATGGGCACAATATCCCACCTCCGTCCATTAATTTATCAATGTGCAATGGTAAACACATAATTTCGTCAATGATAAATTTTTGACCATGCTGGGAATCGATCCTGGGACCTCTAGCTCAGTACGCTACCGACTGAACTAAGGTGTCGGATTATCTAACTTTGTAATTGCTAATTGTGCCTAAATATTTAAACTCAATAAGCCTGTCAAATGATATGTTGTTCACAGTGTTCTCCAAATTCTAGTCTCCAGTCTATAAATTTAAAAATTGAAACTATTGATTAGAAAACGTAAGTTATGTAATCCCATTTTTTTATAACAAAAATAAAATATAATGAAGGTTAATGTCATACTAGAAACGATTTATGAGAAAAGAGACAGCTGAAATTTACTAGTGGCTCTTTTCCAAGATACCAAACGGAAATCTCTGTGAAACTAGAATTTTATTGTATTACTTGATCCTGCCTTGGTCTCCGGTGGGCCCTGAACAGTCATTTGTTCCCTTATTGCCCGGCGCCGCTGTTTCTGAGCACCCCAGGCTTACGTTTAACAACTGCAGCTACGAGCGTTTCCTCTGCTTTACACATTGGGGGAAAATCCACACAACCACCATTCTTTAGTCCGGTCTCATTGTCTTTTGAGTCTTGAAACTCGCTTACTTGTACAACATAATTAAACGCTTTTGAAGACTTTTCTGGAATCCACTGTTGGTTTGTATGTTTTTACGAGGTTGCCTGATAAACTCCTTACGTAACATCTCTCGTTGGTTAACATGACTAACTTGGTTATTCTACTCCCAACTTACTAAATAATTATAGTTAAAGCCGTGCAGCACAAAGCGATAAAACGCGACAGGAAATGTTTAAATGCGATTCTCAGCTAGTATCTAAGAGCGCGTAGTTTGTTTCCTGAGATAACATAAAGTTTTCTGCGAATATGTCTAATGATGTTGGGGAAGTGGTGAGGGAGGCTCGTGGGGGCTTGAAGCCATAATGGCCCTATACTCAAGTAACAGCGTGTTCTCGTTATTGTATGTTACTATAGCCTCAATAAAGGAGCCAATTCATTTTTTTTAAATTGATTCTTTTGTATCTTTGTTATGTTTACAGGACGTCTCATTACCAGATAGGGCTATACGCATAGATATATATTAGATATATATTTCACTAGTGCTTTGATTGTGATAAAGGTATTATTTAAAGAAATTTACCTAGTAAAAATTACTTTCGATAGATATTTTTGAAAAATTTAATATTATTATTAATAATAATATTAATATCGCGTCAGCTCTTCAGGTTGTACGCATATATAATTTCTCTAATAGAGTAAGGATGAGGAATGAAGCATTTTAGAAATAATCTACGCACATTTGCTTGGAAGGAGATTGGAAACCATTTAGAAAAAGACACCTAACTAAACCTGAACGGGATTTGAACCCCAATTGCCTCGACTTAAGCAGGCTGGTATAGCAATACAGTGACGCCTTAGACCATTCAGTCACCGAAGCGAGTAAGTAATAAATTAATGTGCAACGTTTTTATCCGTGTAGCAACCCTCAGGTGTTTTGTCCTTTCATTTGTGATATTTGAGAAATTCACTCAAATGCTTCATCCTGAGAAAAAGATTTTCTAGTGTTTATTATACTCTAAGAACTGCATTTCCAATAGCCACAGTGTTTTTATCAATTAAAAATAAATAAATATATTAAATTATCATATGTAATGGTTAAAATTAACTTAGAGTGAAATCTGTTCTAAATTTGAAATTTTTCGTCCTGGATGCCTAGAACAACCTGTAGTCTAAAGTTTATGAAATTACGTAAATTCGTTGACTTTTAACAGTCCATTGAGACTGGGCCTACACTAGCATAGAACTTTCAAATTTTATCGGAGAGTTTATGTTTCACCTGCTTTACACATACAGATCTTCACGTGACTTACAAACTAACTTAACCTAATAAAACACATGCCACCAATAATAAATTAAAAGAAGAAGGAACCCTATCCGGTAACTGAAGAGTTTAAGGTGTTACTCTCGCAATATGATTGCTGATGAGGTGATTGGATATCTCAATTCGGGAGAGTGATTTTACCTCGATTGTTTTCCAAAATCCCCGAGAAAATGTGGTTATATTTCCTCTAAATTCAGTCTTCCTAGTTCCTTAAAACATTAGCGTAGTTAGTACGGGTAATAAGGCAAAAATAATAATGGGCAAGGAATCCATCTACAAATAGTAATTGTATTTGTAAGAACCATCCAGAATCAAACCGCTGTCCCTTTTACTGATTGAAACTAGCCTCTAAATCCCTGTTTAAAATATCCTTTTCAAATCACCATTAAAACATAAGTAATTACTGCTTATTCTAAAAAAAATCCATGGTTTCAGCCCGAAAGTAAGCTATACCGACCAAGCGGCCACTGCATGTTGGTGAAGATAGTACCAACATTTGTGGATTGAGGTTTTCATGCGGTCAACACAATGAACTTTCCCACCATTAATCTCAGTTTTTTAGACTAAGCCCATTATTTTTTCATTCAAGTAACTTTTCATTTGGCCTCACGAGGCTGTGTTGCACCCATTCAAACCCATTGCTCACAAAAAAAATAATTGAAGCACCGTGGATCAAGCCCGGGACCTCAGGATCTGTAACCAAAAACTATGATTACTAGACTACATAAACCACATTTAAAAAATTACACTATCAGTAATAAGTATGGGTGTGCTTACCCTACCTTACTATCCCTCCAGGATTTCCCATTATTATTGTCACTTATGGGTAAGATAAAAGTCGTAGGTGACCGGTGGTCTAGGGGTAAGGTGTCGGACTTCTGTGCTGGGGGTCCGGGGTTCAATCCTCGGTCGCGGCAAAGATTTATATTATTACCAAACCCTTCCTTCACCTCTGACAAGACATCTTGTGAATGTGGGGAATGCCAGGCCTCCACCGTGGTTCGGATTCCACGTTAAACTGTAGGTCCTCCATTTCATCCCACAATCACCCTACCATTACCCATTAGCGTAAGTGCGTATAACCCGAATGGGTAGTAAGACGCGGTGCTAATAATAATAATAATAATAATAATAATAAAGATAATAGTAAGAAACAATTTAGAGAAAATGTTTCCACATTTGCGAAGTGATAGAGGGATAAATCATATAAGGCAAAAAAAATCTCAGTTCACCCGGTTGGGATTTGTACCTTGACCTCCATACCACTAGCAAACCATGCTATACGAGACTTATGCCTTCATTTTGGTTCCCATTGATGATGGCGGGGAATACATTAAAAAAACAAGCGGTTCTATCAAAAAACTGTAAAACCATTTATAAAATAACCAGCCATTGTGCTTAGGCGAAGATCTTCCTAAGTCACCTTTATTGTTTGTCCAAGTCCAGAGAAAATTCAGACGTTTTGTAATTTTTGTGCAAATCAATAGAGTGAGACTATTAATTGGAAAACTTAACGACTTTCTTATGACATCGGAAACTCTGTCTTACTAACGTAACGTCCATATAAATCATCGATTAATGTAAAACTACGTATGGATAGTAAATCTCGTATAAAATAATAAGCATGGCACCGACTTTTAGGACCTAATTATTATAATAAACTGACAAAAAAATTATAAAAATGTCCACGAAAATATTTTTTTATAACTCGTAATGGATACACACGACTAAATCAATCGTGCGCTTTACAAATAGAAACTAAAAAAATACATACAATGAAAAGCCTTTAATAACCAAACTCATCGTACTGGATATGTATGATTGATGGATAAGCTTGATTTATAAATATCTGCCTCAAAAATTAATAACCATCCTCTCCTTAAGAAACCCTACTCCAATAAGTTGTAATGTAAAATAAGGAATGTGTATTTTCCAACCATTTAAATAAATATAATGATAAGTTCATTGCTTACATTATATTTCCATTCCGATAAATGTGTTTTGGTAAAAGTTATGTTTAAGTATTTATATAATATCGGTAGTATTTAATAATACAATTATTTGACATAAAATGCCTAAATTACTCAAACATATTCAAAAATGATGCAAAACAAGAAAATATGTTATAAAAATCATAAATGACAAAAAAAACACGTTTCAACAACAAAGGAATCATTATTATAACATATACCCGCCGCTATGGTATAAGGTGCTATTTTCGCAGTAGACCAGATTATCGATGACGGGGAGATCGAGGTTCGAATCTCGGTAGGGTGTACTGAGGTTTTTTTTTTTCAAAATGGTTTTCCATCCATGCTGATAAACTTCCTCTAAATATAATCTTCCTAGTCCATAAAAACCATTATATAGATTAATTAGTACATAAAGCGTGTAAATAGAATGGTTAGAGAGAAATGGTGATAAATATATATATATATTTTTTTTCCATTCACCGAAGGAATTGACTTCTAACAGGCCTTTTTCCCTACCATAAATCTACTATATAGTAGGATATTGGTAGGAAAAAAGACCTTTCAGAGCGTAATTCCTACCGTGAATGGAATATAATATATACTTCATATATTTAAAAAAATATGTATACATGGGCACTGTTTCTGATGTAAAAGAAAAAACATGGAATGTCATCCATATCTGAGTCATGATTATAAGTAATAAATAGAATGTTATCCTATTTAATAAGCGCACCCAAGCTCTAGAATAAATAGGGCCGCAACGATACAACATCCACTAAATATTAGATCAAGTCATGGGAGATTATAACGGAGTTAATAACTCTAAACTAAGAAGAGGAGGGGAAAGAGAAACTCGAAACTTGCATGCATGATATTCACTAGAGAAACTCTTTTTTAACGAGCCCTCGTAAACCGCTCATCTTTGACGAGAGGTTATGGAGGTGGGTTATATGTCATAGAGACATCGTTTCGAGGTGAGAGAGTACCAAAAATAATCTAGTATTTATGTATGAGCTTGTGCTTGTACTTAGATGATTTGTTTTTTAGTACTACGCGTCTTATCCAGAGAGATTTTTTTTACCAGTTTTAGTAACCGTTTGGGGTTAACACATACCTTAATTTCTCTAATACCCACATCGGTTACTACATGGTCTAACGCGCTACTCTCGTGGTGGACTAGACTGTCAAAGACGGGTAGATCGGGGTTTGATCCCGGTTGGGTGTGCTGAGGATGGTTTTCCTAGATGGTATTCCCCTCTTCTTCCACTCAAATGTGGATGCACTTCCTCTCAATTAAACCATCATAATCCCTAATCCATTAGTGTAATTAGTACATAGTGTACAACTGAAAAGGTAGTAAACGTGGTGCTAAAAAAAATTACTCCCCTGAGGTAAGGAAGGTATAATTTTAGAGAAGGGAGAATAGGTAACCAACTATAAAAAAAAATACACCCAAACGTGATTCGAACCTTGACTCTCATGATTCGAACCTTGACACTCCTGTCCTGTCAACGGTAAATTAGTGCTACGTAAGTTTATCTAATTCCTTAGGTGGCTCAGCCACCAATATATTTTGAAAATGGGGGTTTCAAAATGGGGGATATTCGAACAAAATAATAATAATAATAAAAATAATAATTGAATGGAAGATTAATGCTAGTTCTGAACTCGAAAAAGCGCGGCCATTTCTAGGACAGCTATCGCGTGGAAATAAGCGTTTAAACCAAGTTGACGGGTGACTGTGGCCAGTGGGGTTGAGAAGGGGTTATTTGGAGAAGGGGGGGGGG
>CABFOW010000392.1:209090-219563 GCA_902141385.1 Timema californicum
CTATGTTGCGTCCCACACAAAAGTCGACACTTTGACACTAAAAAAAAAAAGACCGTATATGTTGGAAGGAGTGAAGAGACAGACAAAAAGAGGATAGCCGTTATCAAATGGTGGTGTTACCCTTCAGGCACCGTTAACACACCATACCCTTCCCACACCCCACTCCAACCATTGTCGTGTGAAACTCATTCTCCCTTCATCAAGAGACAGTGAAATAGGATACCCCAAGCAATGGTGTTTTTTTTAACAATCCAATTCTGACCGGCTTGCAATAAGTGTAAACGAGATTGAGGGTTTAGTCACTCACCATATTTAATAGATATTACTCCTCTAGCACATTTAGTTTGAGGTAATCTTTTGTCTTAGGAAGGAAAAGATTAATTGATTAAACGGACATGGGTTCTTTTTCTAGAGATGACTGCAATATTCTTTGTTTTATGTTGGGGTTTTGATTTTTTCTAACTGCAAAAATATTGGCCTTAACCCTCGTTGCTTTCCAATCCAATGATACAAGAAGCAAATATACGAACCATAAAATCATTGAAATAGAACCAGATATGTAAATTTACATGTAATCATTATTATTAGGTGTTCTGTCTTACTATAGGTTCATTCCTTTTGTCAGTGAACTTAGACCGCCCATGCATCCCGTTCTTTGCTTTCTCCTTCAGCTCTCAGCTTTTTTTTTTCTTTCCTTTATGTCATTCAATATTTGAATCCTCCTTCTTCCTAAGCTCCTCTTTTCCTCAATCTTTCTTTTTATGATGTCGTGAAGTAGACAGTTCCTTCTAAGAATGTGTTTGATCCAGTTTTCTTTGTACCAAAGGAGGACATTCAAAAGGGTTCTCTTCTCACCTTCTTTTCTTAGGACTTGCTTCATTTGTCACCCTCTCTGATCACCTCATCTTATCAAGCTTTCTTCAGCACCACATCTCAAAGTTCTCAAAGTATTTATTTTCTAAGTTTCTGCTCCATATAGTGGGATAACCTTAATGTAGCATTTCATCAGTTTCTTTCTTAGTTACAAACTCAACTTTCTGGTCAGCAGTAACCTCTTCTTGTTACTAACTTCCTTGGCCTTGGCGATTCTCAACCTAATTTAATTGGTGTAGTAGGCATTCTTTTTCAGCATATAAGTAAAGGCATCAAAAATACTCGTTTTCAAGAAGATATTGATTACACTTAACTGGGAAAATACCAATAATTACTATACCAATTTTCAGTTTGTTCCTAAACGATTCCTAAAAGATTTTCTTAGTTTTATTTAGACCATTACATTCTTAGTTTCAAATTTGTATGTTTAATACTACAGTGTAATTTTCATATAAATACTTGTTTGAAAAAATAATATTTTTTGTTAACATTGATAATGTTGGTGTTATTTAATAGGTAGACCTATTAGTAATATATCAAAATTGACAGTTAAAAATTAATTGACGTATGAATACTTGAAAGTTGAACTAGTTACTTGATAGACAAGTCCCATCCTAATAAATTTGGACTGTATTTAATATGCTATTTTTAGCCTAAGATAGTTTGTAATTTGTGTGATAATCAGTAGTTTATAAAGAGTTAAATTAAATAGTTACTAAAATATTCAAACAAACTAATTCCTTTTTATTTTAACGCCACGTCTTACTACCCGTTTGGGTTATACGCTTATTTACTAATTACTATAATGGTTTAGGGATTAGGAAGTTTATATTCAGAATAAATGTATTCGCATTTTAGTGGAGGGAGAATATAAAACCAGTTTTGGTATAAGCCACCCTCGGTATACCCTACCGAGATTCAAACCTCGATCTCTCTATCATCGGTAGTCTAGTCTACTGCATGAGTATCGACTTAGACCATACGGACACTGAACCGGGCTACTTTCCGTGTTTTTAGATTTAAAAAAATTCAACAGAAAATGCCTTTTCAAATCCTCCCTATAGCCAACAATCTACTCTCTCTTGAAAATGAACTCCTTGCTTCTAGCACGTCTTCAATCCCGTGGATAGTGGTTATAAGAAGAAGAAGAAACAAGGTGACAGAGAAGTTAAGATGAAAGATTGACTTGGTGGCCCGAGGCCGTCCTTTTGATCGGGTATAATCGGGATATCGGTCGAGTATAGTCGGGATCGAAACCGACGAACTAGCCTCATGACGGAAGAAGTGTATGCACCGACTAGAAAAACTAATAGAATGCAGATTATTTTGTAAATTTGTGTTTTTACCATGGACGTAAAAAGGTGGGAGTTAGGGGGTTCGGTTCCCCCCTAAAAATGTATTTACCTCCCAATAGTCCATATACATATATCTACCTAAAAAAAGATAAATATAGGTTCGTTTTTTATGTTTACTGTTAATTTTGTATACCACTAACCAAATACTTATTAATTATGAATTTAATATTAACCTAAGTGATGCATTATTTAAAACCTATTGTAACTCTTGCTTTGTCAACACTTCAAATAACATATTGTTTTTGACACATCCCAATGGTATCACAGAATTTGTGTGTAATATTTATTCCGCCTTCTTTTGCTCCTGAACACCTTACACATATATGTTTAAAAAAATATCAACACCATTATAAAAAAAATGTTTCTATACTCTTTATCTCAATGTATTCAATTGTGTTTTCAAACTCCCGGTCGATAGGTTATTTTTTCGTGTTTTAACTGTATTTATGTATGTTTTCCGACACTAGTGGGTCTTTTCGTGCCCCGTATCTTACTTTCCATTCTAAGTATCCACATATTTATAATAATAGGTTATAAATAAGGAAGGTAGAATTTAGAGGAAATTTACTTGAATTTGTGTGGAGGTAGAGTGTACAACCATTTATGTAAAGGTACTTTATTACACCCCACTGAGATACGAACCCATGGTTAACCACCATTATATTAGACAATGTGAAACCGATGCATTTGTCCTTATTTTTGGGGGGTTTAACTACCAGTGGGTATAGCCTTAACCATTCAAAATCTTTGAATTTGATTTTGATTTTATTTAATTTATTGAAAAAATACATCAAAATATGGCAAGAGCTTATTTATTTTACTAAACAAAATTATTTAAAATGCATATAAATTAACAAAAACTCACTTTTTTTTCTCATTTTAAGTTAGAATATAGTTGGGAACACTTCTCATTCAAATGGGCCTTTTGAGATAGTTATTTAGTGTCTGATTTTTTTTTAAATCTTAAAATTGCACACACATATAGTAAACAACTAATCTGAAAAAAAATTTAAAACAATCACAGTGAACTTTTTTTAAATAAAAATGTTGCCTTATTATCATTAATAGCGTCCAAACATCTGTCCCCGCCTTAAATATATATATAATAAAATATTAAATTTTGCCACATAGGTATTAATCAACATTATCTATAGTGTCTCTTAAGGTGAGGGGGAAGGGTACGTTAGTTAAGTATATTATTTTGACAGTATCTATAATAAAAACCTCTTTGGACAGAATAAATAGAATATTGGTTCACTAGATACGTTTAGTTTAATTTTACCCGGATTGTAATCTCAACAGTTTTTGAGCATTTGACATGGGTACAGAGGAATTTGAATATAATCATTTTTGATGAAAGTAAAAATCCCAAATTGCATGATTTTCATCACACATATCCAAGGTATATTGAGATTACTATGATTGTAAAATTAAACTAAAAGTACCTACTCTAGAAATTTTTTTTTTTTATTTGGACCAAAAAAAATTTGTTATGAAACGTGGATGAACCGCGAGTCAATAATATTTGTCTTAAGGGGAAATCATGGTTTGCGTTAGTACTCATTGCGTACTTGTGGCGCGCTCTGGTCTTCACTTAGTTCAGTTAACCGATTACATTGGTATATTTACAAGTTTCTGGGACGTTATTATGCTAATGTATGCACGCTTTAATTGCGTGGGTTACTGTATATATATTTAAATCAAATCAGGTTATTATGTTAAATTGTATAAATTCTAACGGTGGTTTATGAAATATATTTATATACTTCAATTTAAATCGTATATTTAAATTATCCATTGTTGTTTAGGTATAGACTTCAACGGCAATTGTTGAGATTTATATATTTTAGATTAAATCACTTTATCTTGCTATCCTTGTGTCTGCTGTGACAGAATGCATTATTTAGCATATATATATATATATATATATATATATATATAAAGTAAATGTTATTACTTCACAATTTCGTATATATTTCGACGATAATTGCTATCTTATGTATATATTATTAAAATTAAGCCTTCTTGCTTTTTGGATTTGCATACGCTTTTGCAGCGATCAGTTTGTAGTATTGTATCGGTGGTTTTGGATTAACACTTTCGACCTTGGGAATACGGAGTTATCCTATTCATGTTTATAGAAAGGGCTATTGTAAATTCTCTTTTAAATTACCGGAGATTTTGTTATTCACCTTTGGCCCAAGGTCGTCCACTCTCTTGATGAAAGTAAACTAACAACCATTTTTATCATGGTCTTCTGCCAAATATTTGGGGGGTTTGTATAGGATTTAGAATCTAGAGTTTTTACTTTAACTATGTTCCATTTGGGGGCTTTATATCTGATGTATATTTATGAAGGCTAAGTTTAAATCGTCTTGAATTGATGTTTATTGCCAGACGACAAATTGGCTCTCTAATGCCATTTTGGGAATATATGATGTATCTTCATTTCCTTTATATTTGATCAAATTAAAATAAAACTATCTGTTTTCTCCTGTGACTCCTTGGTTGTTTTACCAAGCTTTCTGGTTACCTGTGGGCGTCACAATCTATACCTTTGTGAAGAAATATCACGTTTAAACTATTATAATTGTCTAGTTGACCGAGTGTTTAAAATATTGTTTTTTGTCTGAGACAATCTGTTAGCGTGAGCCTCGAGAATAGATAGAGAAATATATGTCTGTAGTTACTCTTTTACAACCATTCCTAGCGAGTCTTCTTTATCTAGGGCATATATTTTTTATTATCATTAATTCCGTCTGCCTCGAACAAGGAGCACAGTTGCCATGTTGTTGTAATGCAAGGTAATTATGCGCAGAAATGGGCCAGGTCCCATGTGGAGCTTACTAAAGGTGCAGAAGACGTAATGAACTACAAGTGGGGTGAGTTTGAAGTGGTCTGTAAAGGGGGGATAACTATATTTCCGGGTAAAATGAGCTAAGTCACAAACCATTTTTAACATTGAAATGAATATTTTCATAATAAATTCGCGTTGAGAGAGGAATAATTTGTGACTTTTCGGCTGTGTTATTCCTTCAACAAGGCTCAAAGCAGAAAACATTAGTTTTAATTCAAGCGAAAGCCTTCAAATTATTTATTTTTTACATTATTAATGGGTAACCTGGTGGTCTAGGGGTAAGGTGTCGGAATTCTCTGCTGGGGTCCGGGGTTCAATCCTTGGTCCCGGCACAGATTTATCTGATTACCAAACCCTTCCTTCACCTCTGACAAGACGTGTATCAATCACAACTTGAGAATGTGGGGAATGCCAGGCCTCCCCCATGGTTCGGAATCCACGTTAAACTGTAGGTCCTCCACTTCATCTCATAATCATCCTACCATTACATATTAGCGTAATTGCGTATAGCCCGAACGGGTAGTAAGACGCGGTGCTAATAATAATAATACATTATTATTAGGCGTGCACGAAGATAACCCTTTAAACGAGAGGTGAAACCGAAGAGAAACATGAAACATGAAAAGCAAAGCCCCAAGTCGGAGAAGAGGGGTTTTCTGTTACCACATAACTCCAAAACGCCATGGCATGAGCCTGCAAGCGAGCTCTACCGATCTAGCGGCTGCCGTAGTTAACTACGACAGTGCCAACGTTTGAGGATAGGGGGTTTCATGTGGTCAGCACAACCAGATCTCCAGCCATTAATTTCAATTTTTTAAACCAGAGTTGTTACTTTTTGTTTCAAGTAGCTTTTCATTTGTCTTCAAAAAGCTGAATTTGAGACCGTTCCGGACCCACAGCTTCGCAGATAAATTTGAAAGCGCCGGGGAACGAGACTGTGACCTCTGGATCTGAGGCTAAGAACTTTGACTACTAGACCACAAAGGTGGATCGATACTGCATAGCACTAATTAAAAAAAATATATTGAGAGTTTCAAAATAAAGAAAAATGTATTTAGAGAGAAAAAAAAGCGCATGTTCATTTATGTTGACACATCTGAATTTATCTATTCTTAGGAAGCGTCTTAAGTCAACAACCCGAAGGTTTATTTGATGGTATTTCTTCGTACCTAAGTTTTACTTTTTTGTTACATACATCTCGCAGAAATATTTCTTGAAATAACCTATTATTTATTCCTTTAGGTGTTTTGCTTTTAATGCTACGATTTAAAATTATGTATATAATCATGGAATTTTTCCTGACATTAATATTTATTTTTCCTTAAAATTGACGAGGAAGCTAATGATCTTTAAGGAATAAGTTTGGTCTTGATTTAACTCGGTGTTACCTTGAATTAGCTATGAAAAGGGTGATTTAGTAAACAGAATAATGTTTCAACTATATTTTGTCCCCTCTCTTCCGGCAATAACCTTTCTTCTATCTACTCTATTTATTTTTCCATTTTTTGTAACACATACGTGGTATGTTTGATATATTATTTTGTCATGTTTTCTCTAAGAAATCAGCATAATCCTAAGTGACAGTTGCATATCACATCCCCTAACTCATGAATATATTAAAGTATTATGAGTAACTTTTGTAAATGTCAGATACGGTCCTTCGGTATAGTTTTATATTGGTTTTGTTTTCACAAGCTATACGTATTCTTCTTGTTCATGCTCGTTGAATCCATACCCATATTTAGATATGAAAATATATTTTTATTTACTGTTGTAAAAATTACTAAAACCATATTCTTATATCATTACCTATGAAATAAAACTAATAACTTAGTGAAATGATATTAATAAATTCTTAGCACCGCATCTTATTAACCGTTTGAGTAATACGTTGATGTACTAATTACGCTGTTGGCTATAGTAATGAGGAGGTTTATATTTATATAAAGTGTACCCACATTTACGTGTAGGGAGAGTGTAAAACTATTTTTTTAAACAGTCTCGGTACACTCGACCGAGATTCGAACCTTAATCTCCCCATCATCTTAATTCTAGTCCACTGCAAGAGTATCGTCTCAGACCATGCAGCCACCGAAGCATATTTATCAATGTGTATCTCATAAAAAGAGGTGTATGTATTTGGTGAAAGCTCCTTTCTACCAGATTCGTACTATATTTGCTTTAAAGTGAGATCGGAAGAGAGTCTAGAAAAGGTTTCATATAGTTACAACTGTTGTTCGAATTTAGGCCTACCAGTGGATTGTGCAGTAAATGCTGATGTTTTTTGTTAAATTTTGTTAGTGTAAGTTTTCAGGGTTATGTAAACAAGGAAATGTCTGTACAAATGTTTACCTATGTCGTATTTGTGTAAAGTGCTCGCTTCACAACCCAATGAGCATGGGTTATAACCCAGCCGGGGTTGACGGATTTTTATTGAGTAGTTAAAATCTGTAGCACAACTTCCTTCGGAGGGTAAGTAAAACCGCTGGTCCCGTGTTAAATGTGGAATGTAAAAGAACACTGAAAATACCTTTCCCGGTTTTCAATCTCACTTATTGAAATGCTTGTGTACCAATATAATCAGAAAGTGCAAGTTTAATACCTTAAATAAATAAACATAACTGTAAAGATGAAATAAAGTTTTATTTACAACTGGGTGTTCTATCAGTATGACAGGTCAATTAATTTTGTCAATGAACTTAGACAGCCAATGCGCCCTGTCGTCTGCCTCCTAATTCAGTTCCTAGAATTGTCTTCTTTCCTTTGATTCATCCAATATTTGAATCCTCCTTCTTCCTAAGCTCCTCTTTCCCTCAACATTTCCTTTTATGACGTGTAGAAGACAGTTCTTCGAAAGGATGTGTCAGATCCAGCTTGTTGTTTTTTTTACCAAAAAAACCACATCCAAAATGTTTATCTTCTCACCCACTCTTCTTGAGACTTCTTTATTTGTAACTCTTTTAAGACTTCTTCATTTATCACCTTGTCTGTCTAACTGATCTTTATAAGTTTTATTTAATTAACACAATTATAAAGATTAAACAGTGAAACATATATTGATTGCAAATATAAAATGGAATAATACTTCCTAAGTCTAAGAAATGAATTCCCCAAAATTAAAGAATATTTGTTAAAGATGTTAGGAATGATTGTTATAACGTACATTTTGTGAGCAGAGGAAGATATATATATATATATATATATAGACCTAAATATAAAGAAGAAGAAAAGCAATCATTCAAATAAAATTATATTTTAAAACTGTTTGTTGTGTATGTTATATAATACACATTTCATATTTTTGCCTTAATTTTTCTATTCGTTGCAACATACCACTTCGGTAATAATTGAGTTTTTTATTATTTTCAACAAATGAGAAATATTTAATTTACCGATACACAACAATACACACATCATGTTTTCCATGGTGATATAAACAAAGAATGATTATACAGATGAGCCACTGTATACACAGCAGAAGAGCTAGAAATTCACTAGGAAAATCGAATTCTAGTTGGAAGATACTATTTTTTTTTCGAAATTCTGGACGCCTAACATTTAAAATGAGCCATCGTTTCTCAAAATTAGTTATGCCTGTTCTCTTAGTTTTAATTACCAGAAATGGGCTTATCAAATATAAAAGATCTTGTCAAAAATTGAGAAACATTCTTGTTAAAATTCTACGATGTCCCTGACAAATACAAAACATATATTGGAATTAATATAGCTATAAAGTTAAACTAATCTTATCTACTAAAGCCATATTTTATTTACTTTGCCAACATGTTTTTATTTAATAAAAACTGTTGAAAATATTTACTTTACCTATTGGTGTTACCTTTCAGCCTATCTTACAATATATTTTGCTTCTTTTTTTCAAGCTTCATATGTATAGAAAAAGAAATTGAATGCTGTGTGTGCACGCACACAAGATTGTGTGATACTTCCCGCCAAGAAATATGAAGCCAATAGTGGTACAGAATAACCGCTTTAGAAAAGCACCGAAGCATGACAGCCGGCTTTAGTAACATGTTCAATTGGCTGGATCCAAAGCGCAACAGAGTGGAATAGATGCGACGTCTACAGTGAGCCCCTATTGTTGAATTGATATTCCGTGTTTGGAAAGTTCCTTCTCTTCGAACCGTTTTTCTCCAAAGACTAACCAGAGTCCCAACCAGATTACAGGAACCTTGTCCCATTCAACTCCCCCTCTTACCATGCACTAACAACTTTCAATACCATCTTCAGTCAGGGAAATAGACAAGGTTGTTCCTAGCTCGTCAAAGAGATTAAAGATGACTTTCTTATATAGGTTTTAAAAGTAAACAGAACCTGCAGTTAGAGTGAGAACGCAGTTGGAAGGACACTTTAGAAAAACAAACTTAGTTTTTGTTGTCCATATATGTGTGTGTGTGTGTTTTAGCACCGGGTCTTACTGCCCATTAATGTTAGACCCATATGTATTAATTACGCTAATGGATTAGTTATGAGGAAAAACTTTAAACTTTTTCATCCCTAGCACATTAGTATCCTTAGTACATATATTCATTTAAACAGAATGGGTAGTTAGACGCATTGACAAATCAAGAGTGAAATGAATCTACGTTTGTTATTTTTTATAGTAAATTTAGTTTTGAACATGTGTGAAAACAAAATATAGCAAATTTTTAATGTATGTTTGGGGAGATTTTCCTAATCAAAGGACCATTTTATCACACGATTTAGAAACATGCTTATACTATAACCCTATTTATAGATAAAATATAAGTAGGTTTTTTTTTACAAAGAGGATATAAATAAATACAAACTAGCTTCTTTTGATAGAGCTACTGAATGCTTATCCGAAGTCCGGGGCTAGATTCTCGGTTGGTACTGGGGGATTTTTAATCGAAAGGGGAATAAGACCCATGTTCGGTAGGCTTTGTTAAATCGGGCTTAAGTTAGGTAATTAACTTTATTGACTCCACTCCGACAAATCCACTATCATCACCCTTAATTTCATTGGAACATGGAAAGAACCTCAATGAAAAGGATGTATGATTAGTACATCCGGGTGTCCCCTCGGCAACGGTATACCACTATTGGTTAATCTTTCCACATAGCTACAGATATTATTATATATAAATACAGTCAACACTATTTAGACTCTACAGGGTTCGAACTAAGGCTCCATAAACTTGAAGACAGCTTCACTTATTTATTCATTACTGGGGCATGTAAATAGCTAAGATTTTTAAGAATGAAATAGTATGCATGAGACTGTGTGTTGATGTTGTTGAAGCGAAGGGAGAATGAAAGGATATGTTAAAAATGGATTTTTTTTAGATATATGCACAGTTTCTTGCCTATCACATAAAGTACGTCCTTAACATGTATGTATGTATGTAT
>CABFOW010000392.1:220585-253161 GCA_902141385.1 Timema californicum
AGGCCTCCACCGTGGTTCGGATTCCACGTTAAACTGTAGGTCCTCCATTTCATCTCACAATCACCCTACCATTACACATTAGCGTAAGTGCGTATAACCCGAACGGGTACTAAGACGCGGTGCTAATAATACTAATAATAATTATTATAAATGTATGTATATATGTATGTTTATATGTATGTATGTATGTATGTATGTATGTATGTATGTATGTAATTAATCTCATTTATTCATATTGTTATCATTATTGTCAAATAAAATACCGACATTAAATTAAAATTTAAAATATCAAAGACAACGTATATATTATGAGATCATTAAATTCCAACAAAACATGTTTCCCAACATGAAACTCGGCTTTATAAAACGTGCTTCTTCTACACTTTAATATACTTCAAGGGGGAGCATACAGATAATTTGTTCAAGCGACCCTAAATTAACTTAACGAGCCAATCTCACAATAATAAAATTGGATACTGCTTTGTATTCTAAAGTGACGGTAATTACGCAGCCACACGCGCTTTTGATGGTACTTCGACTATAATGATGTACTAATTAGTTTCCCAAAGCTCTTCGTTTGGAATAAACCTTTCCAGGTATGTGCAAGAATGGTTTATTATAAGAGAAATATAGTATTTTTGATTGGAAACGTTAAATTATTGTATTATAATTACAGTTTAATTTTCTGAGAGAAAATCTGATTATCTGATAGCTAGAAAAGGTACTATATCTACTTTAACGTATTCATACGTCAAATTGTGTGCTCAGAAGCTGTCATTTTCTATATACAATAAAATATATCAACACCTATTTAATAACACCAATAATTTAGCAAAATGTGATTACTGTTGACCTGAAAAATATATTGTTTATTTCTAAAAGGTACTTAATAGCAAGATTCTACTGTATAATAATCTAATAACGTTCACTATATAAATACAATTTTATAATAATTTAAAAAAACTTAACGTGGTTTGAAGAGTTTAGTATTTAATTAAAGGGTGTTCCTGAAACCTCGTCTCAAATTTAAACCACATTATCTGTGGGCAGAAAAGATCAGAAAATCATATTAATAAATGTTAGAAAAGGTCGTCTTGTATTATTAGATGTAAGTTGAATATCGATGCAATAACGCCGGGAGTACGCAGCTGTAAGTACATACATGTACAGCAAGTTGCATATCTTTAGGCAGACACATCAGGTTGACTTGGTCACAACAGTATTCGTCGGTTGTATTTGACACGCGCTCACTCTTCGGCAACGTCGCTATTGGCTGGGAGCTTCTGTACACCTGGTGATATGCAACTTGCTGTACACGTACGTGCTTACAACAGCATACTCTCGGCGTTGTTGCGAATAACTTTAACTTACATTTAGTAGTACAAGATGACTTTTACGGACAATTTTTCGCTTGGACTTTGTGTTTCTGCTCACAGATGATGTGGTTTAAGTTTGGGCGAAGAGTTTAGAAACACCCTGTATATTAGAATACCCAGTATTTATCATTTTAAAATCTTTTAAATTTTTGTTTGCTCGTTTTTGTTTCATGTCTTCTTGAATATTAATAAATATATATATATATATAAGCCATTTGGGTAACCTTAAGTAGGTATAGTAGAGAAAAATAATTATTTACCCTACATACGTTCTATTTGTGTCACTTTTTTTTTAGTATTTTAATAGAAATAAAACATTTTCAAATCTAATATTATTCCTAGTTGACATTGGACAAAATAAGTGATATATTGGGACACATTGTCGAAATATTTGGTAGGTAATTCACGAATATATTACAGCATGTACTGCTGGTGATATAAGACAATAAAGTCTCGTGCGCAGAACAGGACGCTGTGGGGAGTAGAATTGTAATAAATATAGATAAATGAAAGTAAAGTAATGGACCTACTCATATCTCTGTTTTGGTACTAGGTATGCTTTCCTAATACTGAATAAATCATTATCCAACTACCCCAATATTATTCGTTCCTTGGTAACTTTTAGAAGTTTCGTATCTAATCATTATGTTTTATTTATTTGAGGTATTTATCGTGCACTTTCTGATCTGGCTGATTATATCATCACATGAAATTTCTATGAACGAGAGCGAAAAGGTTTACTATTTTGTCTGGGAATGATATTGTCACGTAATTTCCAGGGTTCTTTTATATGCCACAAACGACATGGTACATACGGCTTTACTTTCCCTTCGAAGGGAGTTGTGCCACGGATTCTTAAGGCTCAAGAAAAATCTCTTGACGAGAACTGAGTATGTACCCACAAACATTCACAAAGTCCATAGGTTATACTAAGACCAACGAGGTTGGCTTTAATAATTTAAAATATATCTTATTTATATTTAAAAGTTTCAACAAGAAGAAATAACATTTTATTAAACGTTATAATCTTAACTTTATTTAAGTACTGTCATGCACATTGGTAGAAAAATGGTATGTGGCGTCACGTTCGCAATGAGAGATCAGCGTTCATATCCCAGTCTTGTGTAAGGAGAATGGTTATCCTTAAATGGTTTTCTACTCTCCATCCATGAAAATGCAGACACATGTAATATAAATATATCCTTTCTCATATAACAAGCATATTAATGTAATTATTATACATGCGTATTACCAGAATTGAAAAGTAGTGACAAAAATGATCATGAACAACACACAATATAAAAAATGTCTATATCAACAACAAAAAATCATTTTCAGAAAATATCCACCTATTCCGTATAAAAGTTATAGGCGCCTAAATTTTGCGGGTATTTCCTAAAATGATTTATTATTTTTGGTTAAAATTAACTGTTTTCCAAACAAGGATAAACACAATAAACGTGTAAATTCGTGTTGTATTTTTTTTAGTGCCTACTTCGTAGGTTATTTTGTGATAGATTTCATCATTATTTAAGTGTCTATGAGGCCGTGTATGCACTTAAATTATTTCAACATATTTACCTCTTGGCTGCAAACTAACTTAATTTCAACCTGCATACAAGCAATACGTTTATTTTTAATTAATTTTTATTTTACTAACTAAAGTTTGGAAAACATTTTAGAAAATACAAATACATTTTTTTGATCAACATAGATTAAATTTTACTAAGGTTACTATATAGGTTTTGATAATATCTACCACAAGTGAAAATTGAATATAATATGTCTTGACTATGAATATGTCAAAATAGATACAGTAACATTTTATAGCTATAAGATATGTTCATTCGTAGTAAAATTGGAGAAAATTTTGAACGATTATAATTTTCAGTCCCAAGTGCTAGTGACACGTGCATATGTAAATATTTAAAATATGCACGTGATGTAACATTCATAATAGAATTCTGAAAATACGAACAGATACTGAAAGATACTAACGATACTATAACTACTATAGTAAAATCTAGGGATGAGACCTAGAATACAAGAATACTCAAATCACTTGAGTCTTTAAGAATATTTTATTTTTGGGAAAATATTATAATATATATAATGAACCAGAATGTGTATTAGAGCTTCTTATTTTTTGTGACTTTTCTCAACATAATCATAGAATAAACTTAGCAAGAAGACCTTAGGGCTTAGAGCTTAGAATTAAATTCATCATTAAATTGTATAGTTAATTCATTCCAACTAAAAATTAACATTTCATTATCATTTATATTTTCTATAGCAACTTAAATGTCAGTGTAGATATGTATAACACTTATGTTCATAATGTTTCTAGAATTCTGAATTTATTGTACCAACTTCCTACTACTACGTAAATTAGAAAACTTAACATTTCAATTTCACAATAGTTTTATTTAGTAGACATTGGAAGTGTTACAGTTTACAAGTTTTACAATTAGGCGGAAAATGATACCATATTAATTCTCTTCTCAAGACAAATATCCTTGAGTGATTACTTGATTACTTCCAGTGAGCTGGGCAACACAGTGACCAGTCAAGAGGCAGTAGAATTTCTAAAAGGAGAGTAATTTGAGAATTAGTTAAAGCAAAATATAGAACAAATTTACAGTATAACATTTACACAGTCTCACTCGACAAGGTTTAGTGTTACTAAAATAGTTGGATAGTTGACTGATAAGTCCTGCTGGATGATGGCTAAGGGCCAGAAGTCATTAAAGTACTAAGGCAGGACATGTTCCCATTACGGTACTACCCATGCATTCAATAGTACATTAACCTAATTTTGAACTACCACAAAATTTAAGAACTTATTTACAGGGTAAAACAAAATATTATTTGCGCGGACCCCACTATGACAAACAGTCACTTTCCACGGGTTGCGCACCCAAACTAATACCTTTAATGAACATTGACTGCATAGTCAAACCTCTATGATTTACAACTACACTGCGTAAGGCAGAAGAAAGAAACAGACTTCCTGGCGATAACCATCAATAACAAAGTACTGATGCACATGACGTTTAGGGTGTCATGAACTATTTTACCTTTTCAAGATTTATAGGAACTTGTGAGTTAGTGTACATTTACCACACTAAAATTCACATTTTCCAAGTGAGAGGCATAGACGTTAGGACCGTGTCCAAAAATACAATAATGCACTCAGCATTTGACTTTATGAGTCATTAAAATTTTACATGTCCATCAGACAGAAAAGCGAAAGATTGCCAAGGTACTTCTAGCATAACGAAGTTAGCTAGTTTTGAATATGCTACTTGGTCTAACAAAATAGAACAAAAAATAATAATGCACTCAGCAATTGACTTTAAGAGTCATTAACATTTGACTTGTCAATCAGACAGACAGGTGAAATATTACCACGATACTTCTAGCGTTAGCTAGTTCTGAAGATGATACAAATCTAATAAAGAGAAACATTTCTCTTGCAAAATTAAAGGACTTCCAAATAACTATTTACAACATATTAAAAAAAAAAATAAAGTATCTTCCTACTACATGCTTGTGGCTAAACGACCCCGGCTGGATACTGATACCCTAGTTGAGTTGTCCTGGTGTCCAGCTCGTTGATCCCGACGATTCATTCAGCAACGTCGATGCTAGGGCGGTGAATCCGACGCCACGAACCCCATGGTCCTTCTTGGTATTTTTCTCACCGGCAGAGCTTCGTCCTAGTACCTAGGCTGAGACAAGGTGTTGTGCATAAATGAGCTCATGGTGCTACCCTTATATAGCGACAATCAGACACGAACATGAAAGGGGGATAACGGAGAATGAATTACGAAGCAGAGGTAGAATAAGGGAGAATAAATGAGAAAGAGAAAGAGAGAAGAGTTTAGAAACTGACGAGCTTCTTCTGTCGACCACCAGAGGCGCATGGTCGCGCTGCGCTTTGGCCCAGTGCGTCTCTCACTTTGATCCTTTCTTCTCAACTGCGTGAGCCAGAGTTGATCCACGTGGAGCCGCCATCATAGATAATTCTGTTTTTGTGAAATGAGTAAACGATATCTGAAGGCATCTGTCCTTGGGTGAGTTTTATACACATATATCCTGTATCAAAATGCATCAGTATTAATTTAGTTATTTGATTTTCACTGTTTGTTTTACGAAAAGAAATGATATAGATGTATATTTTTTAAATTATATTAACGGCCACATGGTCAGCTGTAAGTTTTGTATCAGACCCCTTTTTTATAACTAGGGCACATATTCACAAATCTTATTCATAACTTTAATAACATTAGTCTTCTTTTGTGATATCTAGAACCGCAATTATAAAAATGTAAATTAATTTTTTGACTAATCCACGTGTTTTGAACGTAGGCCAATACGCAGTTTTTTGTATTAGAGTACAACTTTGAGGTAGTTTATCTTTTAATATCTCCATATAACCCCAACGTGGCACCCAATTACACGAATATTGATAAATAGTTAGTTTTTTCCTTGTAGGTGATCAATCAATCTGATTGACACGCTACTTTATATTCGGTATTAGTAGGTAAAATGAAGATTCGATTTCATTCAAATTAATAATGGAATCGATTAGTATTTGATACATTTATATATAAATTAATAGGATACGAATCTATCACATTTAATAACTGTCAGACCTATCAAAGCATATTAAATAATTATAAAAAATACTGTAAAATTGTATCGACGCTATGTTTAAAAATGTCATTTTTTATTACATGTAAGTTACTCTTATTGGCCTGTTTGGTAATAAATCATGTTGTAAATCAGATACGCGAACATAAATTTTAAGAAATAATGTGTAAACATTACAAGTAAACAAACTAGTTTTATAATTAATAACTAACAACATCAATCAACTTATGAATCAAAAAGGTATTTTTTTAAATTATGTTTTTTATTTATTCTCTTAGTTTGTGTATTTTTTTAAAACATTTTTCAGCTTGTTAATGCCAATTTCTATTCGTTGTGGTTTAAAAATAAACATTATATTAAACGTAGAAAGACTAATAAAAAAATATTTGGTTGAAAGAATGTCGTGAGCATCAGTTTTTGTATATTGCAATGCTTGATACAGATGTTTGTTTGTGTTTCTATTTCATATGAATTTTATTTATATCTCCATCACATTTTCCTTCATATCGCCACAAAAAAATATTGCTGTAAGAGTCACAGCCTACTAACCCTGTTATCTTTGTTTGTGATGTTTCGCATGCAACATCCTCTCGAGGCAGCTAGGCTGGTAGAACGTTAAGGGGATCGGTGCTACAAGGGGATAATTACTTGGTTTCAAAACTTAGGAAACGGTGCTTTCTGGCCTTCGTTCAAAGGGACAGAGTAGTGGCTAATACTTTTGTTTGTGTTTTATTCATACGTTAAACACCAGGGTTATTAATGATGTTGCCTAATTTCCTATTTCAAAGCTATTTTACAACGTGGGCTGAATATGAACTTGACTCACTTATCTGGTAGTGTAAGGAACGTTAGTTACTGGTAATTTTTTAGCAGTTTTCATAGTAAAAAAAATATTTTGACCAAAATGTATCACAGGTTGCCTTAGTAGAAACATAGAGTTTAATTTTATCTACACGGTGACTTTAACAGTTCTTTAAAATCTGTCAAGGTGACCTGGTGGTCTAGGGGAAAGGTGTCGGACTTCTGTGCTCGGGTTCGGGGTTCAATCCTTGGTTCCGGCACAGATTTATCTGATTACCAAATCCTTCCTTCACCTTTGACAAGACGTGTATTAATCACAACTTGTGAATGTGTGGAATGCCAGGCCTCCACCGTGGTTCGGATTACCACGTTAAACTGTAGGTCCTCCATTTCATCTCAAAATCACCCTACCATTACACACTAACGTAAGTGCGTACAATCCAAACGGGTAGTAAGACGCGGTGATGATGATCATAATAGTAATAATAATATCTGTCAAGTGTGTCCTGGAATTTAATGACTTTTTTTTCTCTTCAATTAAAAAGTTTCTCATCTAATGCCACTATACTCATGGCAGATATTAAACAACTGTTGATATCACAAGTGAAGAAAATTAAACTCTATGTTTGTTCTAAATAAATATTTTATTCATTTTGGCCAAAAAAAGTTTTTGCTATAAGCATTCAAAAACACTACACATTAAGTATTCAAAACACTATCACGCGAATACGCCAATACACAAAATAGAAAGCGAAAGAAGAAAATTAAGTAATTTAACCTGAAAAGTCTTTTATCTATGTGCTGATAACAATTCCTCTCTTCCTCTGACGAGTATACACACTCACTCTGTTTTCACCTGGACAGCAATAACATTGCATTTTAAAACTACTACCTCTGTTCTTGTTTTCTATTCTAGATTTTTTTTAAATATGCTTCCACGGACTTTTTTTAAATCTACATCATGAGAATAGTATTCCCACCAGCCATTTTAGTAAATATAACAATTATCCTGAGTTGTAAACAATTTAGTAAATATATTTTACAAAATTATTCAAATAATGTTATGACAATGTAAGAAAATTTTTAGAATGATTTAAGAATACGTTATTTTATTTGTATGTTACATCTTTATACCCCGACGAATAAAAGGTAAATAAATTAACATCGGATAATCATATCTTGACCGATCGTTACGTCACCGGTAGGCAACGTCCTAAAGCCTAATACGTACTTGGAGAGCGTATTTGAAAACATTGTTCGGAAATTGTTTCTTGATGTTTCTAAAATATTTTCTGTTGCTCACAAACATAGGGAAACAGTTTGAAAATATTGTAAATAAATGGTTGTCACATTGTATTCTGGATTAAATATACCCACATTATCGTGAGAAGGAAGGTCCGGGAAACTATGTATATAGAAATAGAGAAATATTTTAAACAAATCTTCCAATTATCATCAGACTATACATAGCAATTTTAAAGTTTGGAGCGTGAATTAAAAATATACAGGGGCATGACTGCGTGTCGTGTAGAGTGGATGAATGGTTAGTTTTAGTGGGGATGAATAGGGTAGAGTGGAGTGATTGAAAAGAGAAAGAGGTCAAATGGGGGTTCGGCTAATGCTGACATTTGATACGTGATTTGTTGGCGTCTAATAGCTTGTTGGCAGGTTCTAGTGGGGTCAGGGGAGATTGAGTGGTAGTGTACTGGAAGAGGGAAAGGGGGGGGGAGGTACCATGACTTCTGCGTTGTGTTGTGATTAACGAACTGATTACACGAATCTGGGAATGGATGATAACTAAAAAAAAAAGCAATCGACGTTGAACAATGTGATAGGTTTTTGTTGTTTTTGTTAACTTTATTAAACAAAAAGAGGGGAGTAGTGTGTTAGACCTACTACTGTGGGATTTATTATTGAGTTTTGTGGATGTTGAGTGGGGTTCAGTTATTTGAGAATTTTAGTGGGGGGCGGGGTGGTCGTTCCGTGGTCAATGATAGTAATTCAGTTGTTTTAGCTATTTTTTATGTTGAAAAGTTGTCTTGTTTGATCGATATGGGTTGGTAGGAACTTTATATCCAATCATTTTTTTATTAAAACAATGTGGCTTCGAGAATATAACTAATCTAGCGGTCGTATATATTTAGAAAATAAATTACAAAGTAAATTACAATACACGTCATCCCCAACTGTGGTCACGTGGACAAAGGCATACACGTTTGACGGTGATTGAGAGGTTAAGGTTTGAACCTTGGGAGGATTTATTGAGGTATTTTGATCTAAATTATGTCCCCCTCTCTACAAAAAAAACTGACACGATTTATCGAAAACTATACCTTCCTCCTTCCTAGCTTGTTAGTATAAATTTGTGGATATCGTGGGTGGGTATTAGGACGTGTAACAATAAATATAAATACATTATTATAATTAAAACTGTTTAACAAATTTACAAAAACAACGTATTAATGGAAACACAACTCTTAATTATTACGATTTAACGTATAGATTATTTACTCAAAATAAATTTAAATAAAAGGCATACAATTAGTTCAATAAATCACTAATAACCATAGTTTACTGTAATTGGCAAGTATACGATATTGATCTTGTGACTCATATTACTAGGTATAAAGAATAAAATAAATAAATAAAATTAATATCTTTAATATTTCATAGATTTTAAAATATCTGTTAAATGATTTTGGCACTGGAAGAAGTATTTCAATAAAAATTATTATAATACACAGTTTTGAATGAGATGTATTTTTTGTATAGTGACAGTTATGATTAACTCGTCTTTAGATAGTATTTACAGGCATACCATCATATTAATAGATTTTTAAATTACATAGCTTATAAAACTGACATATTATTTTGACAGAACTTTAAATTACATATAATATTTACAGGCGTTCTATCAAATTGACAGCAATTTTTACTACATATTATAATGTTGATAGATGAACTATTATTTTGTTAGAATTTTAAATTACGTATAGTATTGACAGACGTACTATTATATTGAAAGAACTTTAAATTCCTTAAACACTGACAAACATGCTATTATAGTAATATAAATCCTACTACAGTGTTTTTACTTATTCCATGAAATTATGACAAATGCGATGAACATATTAATATAAAGATAAGGCAAACAATAAATTTTAAAATATTACCATTAAAGCAAGTAATCTCTTGCAATTCTACGAGTAACAGCCAATTTAGATTTTTAATTTTATATGTACAACCAACAGGAATAATCCAAGTACGAAAATATTAATCTTCAGGAAGTAATGATAATCACACTCAACTCCTCAATGTAGGAGGCAGAGGTGCCAGCGTGAAGCGAAACAGGAGGACTTTTAGTTTTATAAATATGTGCTTCTGTCAGTAGGAGCTTCACCGTCTGATGGATGACTTGTTGACGTAGTCCGTAGGAAACTGGAGTGCTCCGAGAAGTCGGGTTTTACTGTATATACTGCGGTGACTTAAGGTGGGATGGTACTAGGATTGCGAGCTGAGAGTTTTACTCTATACACTGCGGTGACTTAAGGTGGGATGGTACTAGGATTGCGAGCTTAGAGGAGTATTGTTGCAGATTTTACAGAAAATGTATTTCTTTGTCATAATAATAATAATACTTAACACCGTGTCTTACTGCCCGTTTGGGTTATACGCCTAAGTACTAATTACATTAATGGGTTAGGAATTGAGAAGGATGAATTTAGAGGAAGTGACCCCACATTTGCGTAGAGGTAGCTATTTAGGAACCTCCTAGTTCACCCGAAAGAGATTCTAACCTCGATCTTCCCGTCATTATCAATCAAGCTCACCACGGAACTAGCGCGTTATCTAACTACGTCACCGAGGTGCGTCTTTGTCATAATAAATCGAGTAGAAATATATAGTTTGATTTACTTCACATAGTAATCTAAGCAGTTAATGAATATCTGTAATGAACCTTCTTTTGTGGCCGCATGAATTAAGGCGTCACTCCCACGATATAATAGACAGCTGATGACAGGGGGATCAAGGTTAGAATAGCTATTGTGGTAATTTTAGATTTTGGAAGACGGAATTATATTTTTTATTTGAACTGAAGAGAAAATGAGCATGTAAAGATTATTGTCATATTAATAGTAATACTAGTTGCTATGACAAAGAGAGCTCGAATTCCTACTAGGGATGCATTACAACCAAATGTTATTTTTAAATCTTACGTCATGATCACACAAACTTTCCAAAATACCGTAGTTTATTATAGCTTAGAACAAATATTCAATAATAAGATTTCAGTAAACTACCCGTAAGCTTTCCTCAGATAAACCATCAAATATAGTTTGTTATTTACAGTAAACAGTGTTAACATAAAAATGTTAAGCAAAATTGCTCAAATATAATTTTACCCAGTTTTAAATTTTCACTCGTCAGTTATTTGTAAACATCCCTCAAATTATCTTTTATTTTTTTAAATAAAAACATATTCTTATTTATCATGAAAAAATTCACATAACTATATCCATTTTTTGTTGGTGACCTGGTGGTCCAGGGGTAAGGTGTCAGACTTCTGTGCTGGCGGCCGGGGTTCAATCCTCGGTCGCGGCACAGATTTATCTAATTACCAAACCCTTCATTCACCTCAGACAAGACATCTTGTGAATGTGGGGAATTCCAGGCCTCCACCGTGGTTCGGATTCCACGTTAAACTGTAGGTCCTCCATTTCATCTCACAATCACCCTACCATTACACATTAGCGTAAGTGCGTACAACCCGAACGGGTAGTAAGACGCGGTGCTAATAATAATAATAATAATAATAATATATCCATTTTAAACTAAATCTTCAAGTCCGTTTTAAAAAGTTGCAAATTTTATCAAGAATTTTGGAAGTTGACTAACTTTAAATTATGCTTTTCGGAAAATATACATACATTATAATCTATCATATAAAATATAAACTAGTTACCAATTTTGAACAAAATATCTAAAGTTAATTTAATGTAACTAAATTTTTTTTAAATAAATAATCAGTAAGCTAACCTTAAATCAATTAGTACTAAAATACAAGTATATAGTGTTATTTGGGAGGCTTAACACTCCCTAAATATCCATTACAAACAAAATCGTTTAAGCCATTTTAGAGAGAATTTTGCTTAAAAAATTCATTCATCATTAAACTAACTTTAATTTAAGGGATAGGACCATTATAAAAAAATGCCCTGAGGTATAGCCATATAATATTTATAAAGTGTGGACAAAATCTATCAAACTGTTAGCAAGTTATTGCTATCGTGGTGCAAATAGCATAGCGACTGTGTTAACGCTTCCCCTCTTCCTTTGAATAGTTATCAGTAGATAAAACAAGAGGCCTCTTAGGGCCAACTGCTCATTCCCCCCCTCTCTTTATATTTAATAAATTGGAGTACATTTATGATTGTTCTTATACTGCTTGGATGGATCAAGTAAAAATTTAACCCTCTTTACAAAATAGCTTCGAAATCTCCTAGTAGGCAACGTCGTTATGCTGAAAAAAACTATATTTAAAGTTTTATAACCTATCAGGCTACGTGGATATATTTAAACTCCATTTTGGGGTGAATTATATGTTAAAACAACAAAAAAACTTCATAAATCAGATTTTATGGACATATATAACGCATTTTGGCACTCCGTTAGCTGTCCCTCTTATTTATTTACAAAATATATTTTTTTAAATACTGAAAATGGTGCACCACGGCATAATATACTCCTTTGAGATTATTCAAAAACTTCATGTTTTTTTTTAAAGTAAAGGAATATTTATTTGTATGCGACAAGTGATACTCTCTCTTTTTCCCTGAAAAACTTGGAGACATGAAATATTTATATTGGTCCCGTGGCTACCTCTACAGAGGCAACAGTGTCACTTCCTCGTCTAGCACTTAGCTGGATTGCTCGCTAAAAACGAACGAATGTAGGGACGGTTTGGTAGACCAGTGCTCTAGGACGAGTTCCATTGAGAGACGTGTAAGATTATTTATATACCTATATATTTATCTTGAGTTTTTAACATTCACATTTTAAAAGCAGGACAAGTTTTGATGTGGTCGAGAATAGTAAATAGTGAATGCTGTATGAGATTACTACAGAGATATTTTAGTTGGAAAAGTGGTAGTTTTAACGACGTGCTTCAGCGAATGAGTTTCACTTTTACGTTATCGTAAAGAGTATTAAAAATTGAAAAGGCATATCCGTATAGATAGGTTTAAACATATTATCAAAGTGTTTTAAATAAAATATTATCGAGACCAAACATTGTCTTTAAAACAGATCATCTGTATTTTCTTTAAGTCTAAACTTTTTGTTTGAATCTTCTAACCATATGTAATACTTGTCCATACAATAATTATTAGTATATAATTATAATTATTTTACCATTAATTTTGAATTATTATTATTAGCACCACGTCTTACTACCCGTTCGGGCTATACGCACTTACGCTAATGTGTAATGATAGGGTTATTGTGAGATGAAATGTAGGAGTTACAGTTTAACGTGGAATCCTAACCACGGTGGAGGCCTGGAATTCCATACATTCACAAGTTGTAATTAATACACGTCTTTTAAGAGGTGAAGGAAGGGTTTGGAAATCAGATAAATCTTTGCCGGGACCTAGGATTGAACTCCTGACCCCTAACACAGGAGTACTAAACCTTATCCCTAGACCCGCCAGGAATAATTTAAAAAATTTTATGATTCGTAGAGGCTATACATGATTTTAATTCGTTCTTGTAGCTTACTTCAGGAAGCATTAGGACAGGATTTCTAATCCGTCTCCATGTTACTAATTTACATGGAAAGTAAGCGCTTATCTTCCTATTTATATATTCATTAATACAGTGGCGTATAGATAGAATATATTCTGGGGGGGGGGGGAAGGGAATTCATGTGGAAAAAACTAATTTAATTTTGTAAATTTTAATTAAAAGTTATTTTTCAATATAAAAATTCAAATAATGATTGATTAATGTTTTTAGTATTAAATTATGTTTGTTATTAAAATATGGTTGCTTTGTTTTGAGCTCTCAACCTCTTTGTATGGAGACAACTAATTGCAATATGGGGCAAGTGATGAATAACTCTAGTTTCTATATCAGACCGTCCAGTCAATGAACACACTATCTGCTAGTAGTTATATTATTCACCGCTTCATGCGCCATGGTACTCCCTTTGTGTCTCACTGATACAAAGAGCGTATGAAGTTGTGAAGTATAGATAAATTAACAAATTAACTTCATGGTAGTGAGCATGAACGAAATTAGTTACAGTAGGATGTTCAGATTATTTTAATAAAACACACAATAGTACAAAAATATAAGTGTATCTAATAGTTTTGGTATATAAAAATATAATTTTGTCACTTGAATAATGAAAATCATTATATATAATATTAAATTAATAGGCAGGCATACTGAAATTTCCCGAGACCGGTTTTTCAACCAAATTTTGCTTATATATTTAAAATGGCTATCAGAACATTTTTAAGGTGTAATAGCATTTTTCAATTAATAAAACATGCATTAAATAAAATAAATTAAATATTTTCATTAAATTGACTACTTAGCCTTTTTATATGCGAATCAAGGTCATTTTTGTTGATTAATATGTGAATTTACGATATCGTATTTTCAAATAATAAAAATCCCTCGGTCTAGGAAATTTATTTCTTAAAACCAAAGAACATTGGTAAAAAAGTATTTGAACCAAATAATATATAAAGGGCATATTTTAACCAAAAACAGATATTTAAAAAAGAAGTAAATTATAACAATATTAATTGAGTGAACTAAATTATATCTTTTTAACCTTTCTTTAATAAGTTTGTGATGCACAAAGAATAACTGTAATTTTTCTACGTTTTGCGGCAGACAAACCAAATAATTTGATTTTTTTTAAACATTTAACCAAAATGAAATATATAATTTAACAATTAATTTTCATAACGTAATACAACTTTGTATCTACCACAAATAAGGGTGTTTATTAATAGGTTATTCAACCAAAAATTTAATTCATGTTGAAGCACATAAAATATCCTCATTGTAATTTAATTTTTGAACTAATTTTATTTCTACAGATCCGACGTCTTATTGCATGTCCGGGATATCTGCATATTATATACACAAATAAAATAGAGAAGAATAAAGTACATTTTGAAGAAATGTACCCGCATTAAGTGGAAATATATTAGTAGATTGTTTAGGAAAATGTCCGACATTTTAGCTTAGTCGGTATCATGTTTGCCTACTTAGTTAAAGGTTTCGGGTTTGATTCCTGGCATGGCCGGAAAATGTATCATTGTTGAAATGTGGATTTTCCCTTTCACAATTATAAATTAACATCCGGGGGTGTGTATGGTGTCTTTTCTAGAGTTAAGTTAGTTTATCAGTCGTGCGCTGATATAATCAGTTGGTTCATAAAGTGCACGTTAAATACTTTGAACAAACGGGGGTTGGGGGGGGGGATTTTTAGGGAAAGCTACTCAGCCCAATTATCCGCTAAATATACCCGATTGGTATCCAAAGCCTAACCTCCCTGTCTCCATTAAATCAAACAAAACGAAGCTGATGTTTTTTTCCCTGTGACCCTTGGTGAGGCTTTGATTGCGTTATATGTTGAATATGTACAGTATATAAACTATTCTAAGGACTCTATGAAACTTATAAGTTTTTATCATATTCTGAAAATTGAAAATGACACCTGGACATGGGAATCGAACCCGGGACCTTAGACTTAGTACGCCAATGCTCTTGCCACTGAGCTATCCAGGATTCGTCCCGTGCCCATGGTCATTCTTCACTCATAGTTTAAGGCAGAGTCTAAGATGGACGTGTGGAAGTCGTCAGCTTATAAACATGTGATTATCAAAGATCACAGCCATCAGACAACGCAGCCATTAGCGACTCGGTAGATGGCCTATTTCCAGCCATTCGACAATTATATATATAATTCTACAGGATTACATATATTAATGAAACAAATAGCCGAAACTATTGTGAACTTTGCCTTAAACTATGAGTGAAGAATGACCATGTGCACGGGACGAATACTGGATAGCTCAGTGGTAAGAGCATTGGCGTACTAATCCGAAGGTCCCGGGTTCGATACCCGTGTCCAGGTGTCATTTTTCAATTTTCAGAATATGATATCTATGAGGGACTATCTACACTAAAATGCATTAACAATAGTTTAGGCTATTTGTTTATTTCTAAGTTTTTGCCACAAATTTTTAGTACCCATTCGATCTATATGTCAATCACGCTTATTTAATAGGGATTAGATAGGTAGAATTTTAGAGGAAGTGTAACAGTATTTCCATGGAAAGAGGGAGTAAAACTATTTCGAAAATATCACCC
The DNA here is from genome assembly GCA_902141385.1 of Timema californicum. Classification (NCBI taxonomy): domain Eukaryota; kingdom Metazoa; phylum Arthropoda; class Insecta; order Phasmatodea; family Timematidae; genus Timema; species Timema californicum. The sequence goes on from CABFOW010000392.1 coordinate 236,812, forward strand.
TCAGGACATTCGATAGGGATTCAAACCCCGATCACCTCATCTCTAGAAATCCAGTATAACACTAGAGAGAAGTATAGACCAATCGGCTACTGATGTGGGTAGTTTATGATTTATTTTTTTTACCCGCCTTGGTGGCGTAGTTAGCTAACGCACTAGTCGTGTTGAGGTCGACTGCCGGGGAAGGGTAGATCGAGGTTCGAATCTCGGTCGGCTGAACTGGGAGTGGTTTTTCCTACATGGTTTCTCACTCTCCCTCCACGCAAATGCGGGTTGACTTCCTCTAAATTCAAACTTCCCAATTCCTAATCCATTAGCGTAATTAGTACTTAAGCGTATAAACCGAACGGGTAGTCAGACGCGGTGCTAAATAAAAAAATATATTTTTTATCACCGCATCTTACTACTTGTTTAGGTTAAACGCATACATATGATAATTTACTCTATTGGGGTAAGGATGAGTAAGGAAGCATTTAAGAGACTATGTAGCCCCATTTATGTGGTAGGAGATTGTGAAACCATTTTGAAAAAAAAAAAATGGTAGACCCTAACGGGTTTTGAACCCCAATCTCCCCGTCATCAGCTGGTCAGTCTAACACGAGAGTGACACCTTTGAGCCTTAGACCTCTGAAGCAAGTAATTTATAAATTAGAAGAAATATGAGGAAGGAAGGTGAATTTTAAGGAGGTGCAAACGTAATTCACCTGTAGATTTTATCGGAAAGCGCTGTGGAAACCTCTACGTGTGAACTAAACCCATTACGACGAACAGAGGTGCGTACTCAGTTCAATCTTCACGGGCTAGATCAGAGCCTACCAGTCTAGCTGACTGGCGCTAAGCCAACTCTACTGTTATATTCGCTAGTGTGTTGATTAATAGGTTATTAGTGCGTAGCCACAAATCTAGTTTCCATTCGTACATAAATGTTTCTATGCAATTAATCAATACCCTATTAAAATGCATATTTACACAAAACAATTCATATTCAACGAGGGAAAACATATGCGCCAAACATGGAACATTTACGGCACATTCATGTTGTTTTTTTATATCTTGGGTAAAGGGATAACATGAGTTGTTTGGCCATTCGAATCAAATGTTGTCCTATCTTACCCCATTTACCCTATAAGTAAAATCATCATATACGGATGATTGTACTCTATTATTCTAATTTTTTTAAATATTTTTCGGTGTCCTGGTGGTCTTGGGGTAAGGTGTCAGACTTCTGTGCTGGGGGCCGGGGCTCAATCCTCGGTCCAGGCACAGATTTATCCGATTACCAAACCCTTCCTTCATCTCTGACAAGACGTGTATTAATCACAACTTGTGAATGTGGGGAATGCCAGGCCACCACCGTGGTTCGGGTCCCACGTTAAACTATAGGTCCTCCATTTCATCTCACAATCACCCTACCATTACACATTAGCGTAAGTGCGTATAACCCGAACGGGTAGTAAGACGCGATGCTAATAATAATAATAATAATAATAATAATAATATTGTAATAGGATTGTTATAGTCGTCTAGACGGGTTAAACTGGTAAAGCGTACAAGGTAAAAAAGTGGAAAGTCACATGACACACATTTTTCAGTACAACTTTTATATCTCAAACCCTATAAGGACTCAAGAAAATATATATAAAAAATAATTAAGATATTACAGATACCACTTTTTACTATAATTTAAAATGCATTAGGAAGATATCTTGATTGTCTAACAGATGGCAGCATCAACTCAATTTAAGTTCAAACTTGACTGCCATCCTTTTCCCCCTGGTGTTTAATAATACTTTTTTGTTAAAAAAAACCGAAGGCATAAAGGTCAATGGAGCAGTCCCCTGATTGTCTTGGAGGTTAGTTGGTTGTTGCTGCCTAGCACATTCTCTTCTTTGAGGTAGTTGACACCACTCAATAATACTTTATAAACTAAAGTTGGTGTTTCATAAGAGTGTAAGTTTAAATAATGAAGGTTTGACACTTGTATACCTTCAACTAAAATACAACGATTAAAAAAATACCAGTACAAATAATTATACAAGTATCGATAGGCACGCAAAGGCGTCAATATTATCTAGTATGGCTGGCCGGAAATGGGAGTGGGTGGTCAAATCCCGGCCGTGTTCATTGAGCTGGCCTAGACCAAATGTTTTTCAACTCTCCCTCCATGCGAATGAAAAAACCCTTTCTCTAAATTCTACTTTATTTAATCTTACCTCATTAGTGTAAGCTTATGGACAGACAAGAAGGGTAGTAAACCGAAGAGAAGGACAGAAAATTGTCAAAATCTTTACTGTTTTTCTATCTCATGAATTTCTTATTTTTGTTACTTTCTTCATTCTACTTGACATATACATATATATGCAAGATTTAAATGGGATTATGAGTAGTATATTTATTTGTTTTAGCACCACATCTTTCTACCCGTTTGAATAATACGCTAATAGTTTTAAGTATAAGGAAGGAAGGAGAATGGAAAACCATTTTGGGGAAACATCAATTCACCCGAACAAGATTCTAACCTTGATCTCCTCGTCATTGATAGTAGTCTAACACGAGAGTAGCGCGTTGGACCTTGCGGCCACCGAAGTGGGTCTGAGTAATATTAAATCTTGAGTTTTATCTTTTAGTGTCACAAAAGCTTCCCCACGAAATAATTCACTCTTGATGTGAAAAGCTATGAAACAAAGATTAAAGGGTATAGAGATCAGGAAAAATGTATACTTGGTGTTACATGGATGAAGAGGGGATCAAATAAGGTATGAAAATAAACGTTAAGTGGTTTATGGATAACCCCTTATAACAGGGGCCAGTGGTGCACCTAAAGGTTTCCTGAATGGTTTTCACTCTAACTCTTCAGATAATACGCATAAATGATAATTCATCTAATATAGTAGGAATGAGGAAGGAAGCATTTTATATTAAATATACCCGCATTTTTGTAAAAGAAGAATGGGAAACCACTTATAAAAAACACTTTCAGTAGACACGACCCGATTTCTAACACCGATCTCCCCGTCATCAGCACACAGGCCAGTCAGTCTGAACACGAGAGTGACACCTTACTGTGGAGTCACACATTCACAAAAAACAAACAAAAAACAACCGAAGAACAGAAAAGAGATCACATGATAAGCTCTAATCCAATCACAAGATTTCCACCTCATCAGCGCGAGCTGTTCTATTTAGGTTCAACTTATATTTACTTTGTACGCTCTGCCTGAGATCTTAGGCACGGGGAGAACCAATCAAATTTCAACGCCAACTATTTCAAATCACTGCGCATGTGCATATAACAGCGCATGCGCTGTAGGGCTAGAAGCAAGCAGACAGCTTAGTTGGCCGTTGTGAGGAGATTTGAAATAACCCGTTGATGTAAAGCTTGTGTGTCGATGTGTTGGATTGTACTAAGATAAAGTATTATAATTTGGAAACATCTATCGGGAGAATGATCTAAAATATTTGTCCATCCACTAGAAAATAAAATATGTTACTAATCAGCTGTTTTAAGTTAATGTTGAAATGCATCATGGGTCAACATATAGCGTGTCACCCAAGCAGATTCTTCTTTCTATTTTCATTGAGTGCGTAGATCAAGTTTTGGAGTTTAGACTATTCAACCACTGAAGAGTGTTTTATAAACTCTCCTTTCAACAAAATTATTCCTCTTAAATAATTCCTTCTTCTTCCCTACCCTCTTAGTTTTAATGTTTGGATATCCTGAACTTATATTAGAACGTTGTTTGAAATAATGCTGGTCCTACACCACGTTTAGTTCAGGCACCAGAACGGTAGCTATAAATGTTAAAATAATGTGTTTGTGTTTGGGTATTATATGTGCTATATAAAGGTAAATCCTCTATTTTCACCGTACTTATACGTGACGTAACCATGGCTATATGAACGCATCTCACGGCCAAATGACCCGAGAATTAGATGGAAGATTACAATTCAACCGCAAAAGCGTTTTTGAATTTCAGTATTCTGCGTTCTTAATAAGACAAATTTGAATTAAGGAACAATTTTTTTTAATACTTATGTTTAACATTATTTTAATTGATTCTAAACCGATACTTTTGGCTTAGTACACCAATTATCTTACCCCAGATCTATCCGGGAGTCGTTCCGTGCCCAGGGTCATTCTTCACTGTGTCATTTTTCAATTAAAGGAATCTTATATTTAGATGCGGCTAAAGTGTAACTAAAAAATATAATAGCCTGGATATATTTAATCCAGCATTCATTTTTTTTAATTTTGCTGTATCCTTGTAAATATTTCAGCAGTCATGGTTTTCTAAAGTAAAATAAATAAAACCACAACACGTCGCGACGTCTGGTTCAGGCTGTTTACCCACCTATGTTAGGTGTAATCCTTGGGGTGAGACGGGCTCTTAAGGGGGACGCACTCTACACCATCTATAATAGGCAAATAGAAAATAGCCCTCTTAGGTGGCCGCATGGTCTAAGACGCTTCTCTTGCATTGGACTAGACTGGCGATGATGGGGAGATCGAGATTTTAATCTCGGTTGGGTGTACTGAGGGTGGTTTTTCCACCCTCCTTCTACACAAATGCGGGTGCACTTCATTTAAATATAACCTTCATAATACTTCAAACCATTAGCATGATTAGAAAATACGCGTATAGCTTGAATGGTTAGTTAGACCCGGTGCTAAATATATATATATATACCTATAACCATCGGGACTATCCTAATTTTGCAAAACTAATGTGATAGAGATGATTAAGGTACAATATAGAAGAAATGTACCCAAATTTGCGCCGAGTCAATGTGGGGGAAACCTTTCAAGGAATAATCCCTTAAAACAATCAGACGGAATTGTAGCACCTCTTCTTCAGTTCGAAAAACAAGACAAGATGACCTTAACGTTTAGTACGCGTCCCTACCGATGCGAGTAAAAGAAATGATGGTTTCATCAGTCATAATGTCTAAGGTGAGATAATGAGTATAAGAAAAGGCAAAGATAATACAAACTAAAACGTATCTTAAACTTGTTAATTAGTATAAAATAATAAACTCTAATTTAATTCTTCAAATAGGTTGATTACTGACCCGCTTCATTCGCCGAATGGTTTAAGTCTTACTATCGTGTCAGATTGGCCTGATTATGACGGGGAGATCGAGACTCGAATCCTGGTCCGATCTACTAAGGGTTTATTTTTTCGAAATGGTCTCCCACCCACCTTCCAAGAAAATGTGGTTAGATTACCTCAAAAATACTTCCTTTCTCATCCCTATCTAATTAGAGTGACTATCATGGATGCTTATAAACTGAACAAGTTTTAATCAAAACGCGATGATAACAAAAAATAAATTTGATTTTATTATTCACACACACATATATAACTTAAGTAAAAAAAAATATTAACTACCTCAAGTAAGGTTGACAGGATGAGAATGAAAATGAATAATTTATTAAACCATTTTCCTGGAAAAAAGATTACGCAAATAGACCACATAAAACAACGGAGTAGTAGTATGGAATGTAAACTCAATCTTCTCAAGACAGTCACTCAGGCGCGCAAGATAATATGAACGGAATGAGAATTCTTGTAAGGAATGTAAACTCTTGTACTGCTGAGATATTCATCCTGAAACGACTCTTATTTACATTTTTTGTGTGTATTTTTTAACATCATGATTTTTCAACTAGTTTAGTTCCTGTCCGGGTGATTCGCATTTAACTACTACTAACCTCTATCTGCAAAATGTTGACACTATCATCGCTAACAGCAGAGGCTGTAGCTTGCATTTAGATTCACATCACGGATTCCTTTATATATATGGGGTAGAGATGATAAAGGTAAAATGTTAAGTAAATATATAAAAATTAGAGTAAGAAGGGGGGTATGAACCAATTTACGAAAACCCTTTCTCATCTCACCTGGTACGGTTTCGAAGACTCTCTTACCACCAACAGCAAACAAGACTAGACAAGGTAGACGTTTAGTCCTTTTATTATTATTAGTATTATTATTTAGCACCGCGTCTTACTAACCGTTCGGGTTATAATAAGTACTAATTACACTAATTGATTTGGAATTGGGATGGTTGGATTAGAGGAAGTGAACCCTCATCTGCGTGGAGGGAGGGTGGAAAACCATTTAGGAAAACCCACCCCCCGGTTCACCCTACTGAGATTCGAACCTCTATCTCCCCGTCCTCGGCGGTCGAGCTCAACACGATACTAGCGCGTTAGCCAACTACGCCACCGAGGCGGATCGTTTATTCCTCTTTCCCACCAGTGTGGGATGCCTATTATATTTTAATTTTTTAGCACAGCGTCTTACTACCCATTCAACCTATACGCTTATGCACTAAATACACTAGTGCATTGCGGAGGTTATATTTACAGGAATTATACTCATGTGTGTGTGTGTGTGGAGGGAGAGTGGAAAACAATTTTGAAAATACTATCTTCAGAACACTTGACCGAGATTCGAACCTCGTTCATCCCGTCTGGCAGTCTAATTTATTGCGATAGTGGCGCCTTAAACCATACGGCCACCGAAGCGAGTATGCATATTATAGATTATGTAGTTTAGAGTTATAGGGCTTAGGATTTTGTATTAAAGATAATATTTTAATTTATGATGTTTTAAGTAAGTTAACAACCGATTTGGTTTATTAAAATACACCATAGTGGTTTATCAAAATTTAAATATACAGTCCTTTCAGAGGAGTAAATTAAAATTTGATTGATAGCAGATAATTATTAGTTAATTAAACTAATTAACCTTTAAACTCAATTTGACATCTATCTATTTAGATCTAAGTGGTATTCAAAGAAATATTTAGCCTTTGAAGTTGGTTGTAAGGTAAAGTTCGATCTTATCACAGTTTTCATAAATAAATAGTTATTGCTTGAGTAGATAGTTTAGTTAAATTTCTTTACATATTCATACCAATAGTTTTTTGAAAATATGTCATATATGTATCGTGGAATATTAATATAATCTTTTCTCTTTATTTACCGAGTGGAGAGAAATTTTTTTCTTCTATCGACCTTCTGACATTTCATCTGTCTGCCTGTCTATACGTTCCAAGATTAATGCCAAATGCATTGACCGATTTTAACAAGTTTGGTAGGGACATTCTCTCATCCTCTATGGAACGATGTGTGTGAATGGTTTTGAGACCCCGATTATCCGTTTCACCATATCAGACGCTCAAAAAAGAGTTTAGTTCGATATTTCATACCAAGTGATTTGATTTTAAAACTCTAAGCAATCGATTGAGCACTTCTAGGGTATTTATTTGAATGTGAGCAACTATTGAATATAGTATTGACTTGTATACCGCTCAACGTGATCACCACAAGGAAAAATTTAATCTTAAAATCTAAAAATTATAGGAGATATTTCCACTTGAAATAAAAACAAAATAAGTCTTAGGACTGAAGTAAAGGTAAAAACTTGACATAATTCCTTAACTTAAAAACATATAGTGAGGGAGGTCTACTTTTCGCATGACCTCTACTTTTAAAAGGCCTGTTCAAATATCAGCATGTTTATAGCAAATATTTACAAAATGGTTGAAATTAATATATGTATAAAATTAAACTAAAAGTATAGACTACAGTAATATTGTATTTTATTTGAACAAAAAAAGTGTGTTATTCTAAAAACTGCAAAAATACATCTTTCAACTCACGTGTCCTTCCACTTTACTTTGAAATGTTACATAATTTAATTTAACAAAAACGAAATATTTGATTTACCTGAAAATTTTACAAAGTTGTTAGATAATTTGAAAATACATACAAGCTCAAGTACATACTGAAAACATATCTAATATAGAATATCTCAAATACACAAACTAAAACACATCCATCCTAGTCAGAAAATATTCACGTTACTTTCAGAGTAATAAATTTACTAATGAATGGTACAGGGGAAAAAAGAGGAAAGGTACATTACACACATTTACCCAGTAAAGCCACTTTTACATCTAAAGGCCCATAAGGACCCCGGAAAATATTATTTTTTAATTAATTCAAATATGACAGATACCTTTATTAAATATAATTTAAAGTTAATTAAAAATGTATCATTATTGTCCAACAGATGGCAGCGATAACTCAATTTTATGTAAAATTGGAATCTACTTCTTTTTTTCCCCTATGCCCTTCAAATATCCTCGCCAAGATGACAAAAAAGCTATATTTTACCCAATCCTCTTTCTGACTCTGGTAATGACAGGGACCCGACCCTATTATTACTGATGTATCGTAGTCAATCTATGTATGTAGGAATGTATATGAATCCGAGGAACGAACTGAAGAGTCATTAATCACCCAATCTCCCTCCATCCCTCGTCAACCCGTCTCCTTTTCGCACATTGAAGCCAGAAAACCATCACCCCTCATTTTCACGGGCCACTTGGCTATAGGGGTTTGCGAGGGATGAATGAGGTCAGAGGGTCATATAGTATAGTCGGGGACAAACAAACTGTAGTCAATGTTGCATCATATCTTTAAATGGCAAGACAGAATAAATGGGGAATTGTTTACCTCATGTTATATCTTACTGTGTGTGGTTTTCACATGCCTTCCCTTGCTGATTCGGGTGCACTTCCTTTGCTTAGATAATTATATTGTTAAAACATATAAACAAAAAAACTTGCTACACTCCAATGTTCATAGGAAAGGCCCTATCTGGCAGCTATTAAAGTTACCAGATCTATTTTCACATTTTAATACATCAAGTAATGGGATCTGCAGCTTTCATTCTTGATATATATTATCGATAACAATAAAATAAGAATAATAGTATAGTAAAATTGTATCATGTTTACCGTAAAATTATAAGTTAATTCATATAGAGAGCCTGAAATGATGTGTTTGAACAATACGGTGACCGGAAAAAAGCGGAAACGATAAAAGCGCACATGAAAATTCCGCATATAAAAAAACGCCACGGTCATAAATACTCATAGGAAAAAAAACCACACGGAAAAATGCCCACATGGAAAAAAGCCCACACAGAAAAATGCCCACATGGAAAAAAGCCCACACAGAAAAATGCCCACATGGAAAAAATCCCACACGGAAAAATGCCCACAAGTAAAAATGCCCACATGAAAAAAACCCACACGGAAAAATTGCTTACACGAAAAATGCTCACATGAAAAATTGCCCACATGAAAAACTTATACAAGGTTAATTTTTAACGGAATGCAAGTTTGATTGGGGTTTTACATTACTAACTTTTTAGTTTCCACTTGTAAAGTGCATGTTTGATTTATTCTTGTGCATGCATAGAGTTTGCATTCACTTTTTTTGGGGTATTTTTGTTAATTTAAAATAATCTTTTGGAATTGTTAGTGTCATTTTATGGATAGATGTTGACACATATAAAAATTTTGTCCCTAGAACGACAACATAACCAATGTTTACAAGTGCTTCAAATAAAATACAAAAATATATCAACGTAGAGTTATATTTAATGCTTACTATACATTTAAGTTGGATCTACATGCTGGTGTAGTTTAATAAGTAGGCTACTTATTACATAACATAAAGATTATTATTCTAAAAAATTTAGACTGGAAGTCGACATTTTAATACGAAATGTTGACCCTTGGGGAGCCAATATAAATATTTTCACTTTCTCGCTACCTTACAGGCAGAGCAAGTATTGTGATCATAAAAAAAAAATCAAACTCAAGATTTTGATGAATGTCGACGTTTCACGATCCTCCGAATCCGAAAAACTTGTTTTCGCAATGTCTGTCTGTTTGTCCATCTGTCTGTCAGTCTGTACTTCGGGCTAGAACCTAAACTATTTTACCGATTGGGCTAAGACTCAGTATCTATCGTTTTCATACGATTAACCTGAGGAAATTTTGGAATTGGATATCCAACCCTAAAATTAAGGGTGGTTTCCTTAAGGGCAGAAAGAGAAAAAATCGATTTGATCACAATTGGCTTTAATTTAATCACTTACGCTAATGTGTAATGGTAGGGTTATTGTGAGATGAAATGGAGGACCTACAGTTTAACGTGGGATCCGAACCACGGTGGAGGGCTAGCATTCCACACATTCAGAAGTTGTGATTAATACACGTCTTGTCAGAGGTGCCGGTACCGAGGATTGAACCCCGGACCCCAGCATAGAAGTCTGACACCTTACCCCTAGACCGCCTGGTCACCTTTTGAAACTCTTAACCTTGATTAAATTTCATTTCTAAACTTCGATCAATATTACAAACTAAATGGATAGCCTCTATTTTTCATCAAAATGACTTTAAGGATTCTGGTCTGATGCATAAATTCTAGTTGAGAAAAATTCCATGTACTCAGAATCGGCTATAACTATTTTGATTAAAGTTCGCACATAGGTTTTTATTAAGATTATAAGCCAAATCAACTTTTTCATTTTCCCATGAAATTATTTTAGGGTTCTTTACAAAAGCAAAAATATTTTATACATACACAATTATTTGAGATACTAAATAACTTATCACTGTATAATTTCAGTACTATTAAAACTAAAAAAACTTGTATTTGAAATATATTTTTATAAAACCAATAGTTTCTGATGTATTGGCAAATATATCAATATAATTTTGTGAGAATTAGTTGTGAAGAGATACTTAGGTTCAAACGCAATAATTCTCTAATGCCATAGTGTAAGCAAATAAGTAAGTATCTCAAGAGGTTGATGTGGCTTTTCCTTTAACCTCTTAGGGTAAGTGTTTGTACAGCACAGGGATGGATCCAGGATTTTCGTAATGGTGGGAGGGACGTGGGTGCTCCCATCTGAATCGAACCGGGGGTGGGGGCTTCAAGAAATGTTGACATAAAAATACTTCAAACTTTGAGAGGAAATTTTTGAGTAATTATTCAGTGTAATGCTAAACTTGAGAATAATCCTCTAATGAAGGGTATAACACGAAATCTGCTATTAGTATTGACATTTATTAAAAGAAAATATAAAGAACATATTTAGTGATTATTATTATTATTATTATTATTATTATTATTATTAGCACCGCGTCTTACTACCCGTTCGGGTTATACGCACTTACGCTAATATGTAATGGTTGGGTGATTATGAGATGAAATGGAGGACCTACAGTTTAACGTGGAATCCGAACCACGGTGGAGGCCTGGCATTCCCCACATTCACAATATGTCTTATCAGAGATGAAGGAAGGGTTTGGTAATCTGATAAATCTTTGCCGGGACCGAGGATTGAACCCCAGCCGCCAGCACAGAAGTCTGACACCTTACCCCTAGACCACCAAGTCACCCTGGTAATGATTATTAATGGGGAAATAAGTTTGAACATTATAACAATTAAAACGTGTGTGTGGTATTATTCAAAGAATTTTGTTTAAAGCACGTTATTTAAAAATAAAGTATAATAAAGATTTTTATTTATTATTAATCATTGAAATAGTAGTAATAAAAATGATAAAATAAAGTTAAAAGTAAACCATATTTGTGCAACAAGGTGAGATGCATACAACTTAAGTTTGGGTAGTTTCATTAATGCCCATTTTCACCATTTTAATACTTAATGGATTGTTTTAAGTATTAATAATAATTACCGTATATTAATCATTTAACAATGATACCAATAACAATTTAAAAAATGAAATCTGGATAGTGATATAGTATTACGTGACACTAGAACTAGTAGTGACTTTAAAATTGATTTAATTGGTTTAATTTATTGAAGGAGGGGGCGATCCCCCCACGCTCCATTCCTGGATCCACCTCTGTTACAGTAATGATTTATCTCTCTCATTTTATACCCAATAGTCAATCATTACCTATTTTAATGGTCAACATTTATAAAAGAGAAATTTAATAGCAATGCGATAACCATAATATGTGCATCTCCTAATAAAATGTCGAATATTTTAACCAGAAGTCAAAATTTTAGTACGTAGTGTTGACCCTTGGAGACCCAATGTAGATATTTTTATTGTTCCAGATGTACAAATGAAGACGTTAATTCTTTAGAAATAAAATTATAAAATTTATAGCCGCGAGTTAAAAATAGTTGTTTGTAATTATAGTACAATTTGTTCACGGGTTCACTAGTGTATATTATATTACGAATTTTGAGTAAATATCTATAATTTTAATCACTAGAGCGAGAAAGTCCGTGCGGAGTTCCGTACAATTTATTTTTGTAGTGACGTGGCATACATACCACAGTTACCAATTTGGAGCAAAATCGGAGGAGCCGCTTTCAAAATATTTCGAATTTCCTAAAATTACTCATCATCCCTTCAACTAATTTTTACCCAAAAACCAAATATAAGGTGTTATCGCACTTATTTTGGAGGTCAAACATAGTCTATACATCAATTTCAATCAAAATCGTTAAAGCCATTTTCGAATTTGGAATACAAAAAAGCACTTATCATCTTTAATTTGAGGGCTAGGGTGAAAATGAAAAAATAAAAACTGAGGTGTAAACTTGTCAAAATTAAATATCAAGTTTGAGCACATAAATAAAGAGAGAGAGACAAGGAGACTGACAGAATTGTGAAAAGCAGTTTTTATTCTTGTTTAAATTTTTTTATTTCAACTTCGATTTTTTCAGGATTACAATACTTTCTCTTTTGGTGAAAAAGTAAAAATGAATAGGGGCATATGTCTCAATGGACATTTTTCCGTGTGCGTATTTTTAGTCTGAGCTCTTTTTCCGTGTGCGTATTTTTAGTCTGAGCTCTTTTCCCGTGTGCATTTTTCGTTTGAACAATTTTCATCTGGGCATTTTTCCATATTATCAGTTTTCCTTGTGAGCATTTTTCCATGTGGGAATTTTTAGTCTGAGCTTTTTTTTCTTGAGAATTTTTCGTTCGAACAATTTTCATGTGGGCATTTTTCCAGGTGATCATTTTTTTGTGTGGGAATTTTCCGTGTGGGTATTTTACCGTGTGGGCTTTTTTCCGTGTGGGCTTTTTTTTGTGAGCATTTATTGTTGTGGTTTTTTTTTTCTTTGCGGAGTTTCCGTATTCATTTCTTTCACTTGAGTTTCTTTCCTAGAATCGAAAAATACCTCTCAGAGAGAGATTCTACATGTGAAGGCCTGACCCACTGATATATTTTACATATTATTAATTCATCCACTAAAAAAAAGTAATTACTCTGTCACTTATTCAATGTCACTGGTCTTGGGGGAAAGTGCTCGCCTCAGGAACCAATGTCTGTGGTATCAAACCCATCTGAGGTCGATGGATTTTTCTTGAGCGAGAAAAATCCGTAGCACATCTTCCTTCGGAGGGGAGTTAAAGTCGTCGGTGACATGTCGATTGTGACATGTAAAATAACCCTGGAAGCTATGTTAAAATACCTTTCACGCTTTTGTTCATAGAAATGTTCTAGTGCTGATATAATCAGTCGGTTCACAAAGTGCACTTTAAATACCTCAAATAGATAAATAAAATGTTGTCACCTACATCCGCGGGAAAACAGGGGGTAATAAAGTATAACTTCATCGAAGAAACAATAAAAAGTTTAGAGATTTAGCTTTCATCTTTATCCATTACCTTCTCCTTTCTATTGTTCATTAGTTTGTCTCTTCTTCAGTTACAAGTAGCCATTCCGTTGTCGCTAAAGTTTAAATTATTTTTCTTTGAAAGGGATTCTTAAAACGTTTAATTGAACACCGTCTTATTACTAGTTTGGGATCTCCAAATAGCTTTATAATAATTGGGTGTGGATAAGTAAGATTAAATTCAGAGGAAATGTACTCGCATTTGCGCGTATATTTAGAGTGGGAAACAAGTAATATAAAATTACCTTAAGGGTACATAACCTGGATTCAATCCCAGATATCCCCAGAACAGTAAATATAGTATAAGGCGAGAGTGCCCAGGTTGTATTGATGTTTATAATATTTATATCCGCTTGGGTGTCCTCGTGGTCTAACGCACTACTCTCGCAGTAGAGTAGACTGCCGATGATGGGATGAGTGAGGTTCGAATCTCGGCTAGGAGTAATGAGGGTGTTTTTTACAAAGTGGTTTTCCACTCTATCCACGTAAATATGTGTACATTCCCTCTAAATATAGTCTTCCTAGTTCCTAAGACTATTAGCGTAATTGGTACATAAGTACATAGCCTGAATGGGTAGTAAGACGTGATGCTAAAAATAAATTGCAGTAATAATATTTTGTGCTTCGCATCTAACTACTTGGTTGGCGTATCTACATAATATTATCATAATAAGAGAGACGGGAAGGATGAGAGTAATTACTATCGTACAGTTCAGATTAAGTGTACCTGCATTTAGAGTCTGTTCATCTTAGGAATTGACTTCTGAAAGGCCTTTTTCCCTACCAGAAATCTATTATATAGTAGGATATTGGTAGGAAAAAAGACCTTTCAGAGAGTAATTCCTACCGTGAATGTAGTATACGTAAATAAAGAGTGAAAACTGTTTGAGTAAAACCTCCTCAGTACACCTGGTCGGTATTTGTACCCCAACCTACTCACTATGAAACCAGACTAGATGAGACTGACATCTTTGTCCACTAGACTAATAATGTGTCTGAATATGATCATTATCACTGACCTCACGATTGTTGACATTCCTGTGTTGACTTGACCGGGTAGTGTATTAGTAGACACAAGTCGATACGATGTAGCATTAATAATTGAAACATGTTTAAAAATGTATAACTTTAAATACACAAAATGGTAGGTAATATATCCAGTAACATTTGATACGGATGATTTTAGTCTGTGGCAAGGCTCGGAGTAACATATTGGACGGAACATGTGGACGGTTTTGTGACAAAAACTCCGCAAGGGACAGTTCAGGAGAATATAATACTAAGTACGGTCCTTTACACACTTCTTTAATGGGGTTTGTATATGGGTTTTTTTTTTGTGTATAGCAGATTTTACTAACCATTCGAGCTACATACAACTTTTCACTTATATGTGTACTATATATTTTAGGAAGGTAGAATATAGTCAGCTTATCCACTTTTCATAGTGATAGAATCTGAAATTATTTATGGAAAAGAACCGAAGTTTGTTAATCAAGCATGATGAGAAGGATTTCAATGTATACATATATAGGAATATTTTATAGAGTAATCTTTTTACAGGAAGAGCTTCTATAAATTACAAACATATGGTTTGCGATTAGCTATGACATTTCCCTATAGTATTAATGTAATTTCATAGGTATTGATATTATCTATCAAAAGTAACAGCTGCAGATAACATGACCTGGCGTATGAATATGTAATAACATAGCTAGTGACCTTTTTAGTTGTAAAATAGTCCTTTCCTATTAAAATTGGGCTGTAAATTATATACTAACTTTCTTAAGGACTCAATAGTATTAAGAATACAAAGGTTCATTGCCGCACATACAAAAGTAGGCCACCTATCCCTATTATGAGATAGTTCTATCCAGTCCACCTTATTACAGCCTATTCCTATCTTGAGGTAGTTCTATCCAGCCCAACTCATTACACACTATCTCTTTCAGGTCAATTATAATGTTATTATTATTATTACTACTATTATTATTATTATTATTATTATTATTAGCACCGCGTCTTACTACCCGTTCGGGCTATACGCACTATAATGTTATTCTACCGGCTGCGTTTTGGTCTTCCCATTGGGTTTGCCTGTCGGTTCTTTGAATAACGTTTTATAATCTCCTATTAGTGCTGCATGTCCTGCCCACCGAAATCTACGAAACTTAATTAAACTAACAATGTCTTGGGATGAGTGTAAGTCATGTAATTCATAATTATGTAACCTCCTCCACTCCCCAATACCTTTTTGGACCAAATATCTTCTTAAGCACCTTGTTTTCAAACAACCTAAACTTATTTTCATCATCATCATGCAAGTTAAGAGACCACGTTTCACACACTTAGAAAACAATTGATGAAATTATTGTTTTGTATATTCTAATCTAAGTTTTACACTCATGAACCGCAGGCAAGATGTCAACCACTCACTGACTTAGTAATAGCATGCATTTCCCGACTGTATTAATTTTCTAATTTACAATCTAATATCGTTATTGCTAGATAAAATTGTTGCTGAAAATTTCAACTCATTAACCTTATCAAATTATATATTGTTGGCATTAATCTCTAAGCTATCGTCCCCAATTTGTGTTATCTGTGTGATCATATACCTAGTTCTTCCAGCGTCTACTTTTAGGCCTATTTCCTTACTTATCATGGGACACAAGTTCCGCGTTTACTAAGAGACAGCGTACCAAAGCTAAATACTTAAACATCTTCTTTACGCTCTCGACCATGGATGAGATTAATTATTAATATAATATATTACACATTACAAATGTCAAAAATCTTATATATATATATATATATA
>CABFOW010000392.1:254123-287991 GCA_902141385.1 Timema californicum
TATTATTATTATTATTATTATTAACATCTCCGCGACTCGTTAAGATATGAGATATTTTGTATAGTAGCCCGCTTCGATGGCCGCATAGTCTAACGCGCTAGTCTCACAGTAGACTATACTGCTTATGACGGGAAGATTTAGGTTCGAATCTCAGTCTGGTGTACTTACTAAGAGTGTTTTTTCCAAAATGGTTTTCAAATTCCTCATGCAAATGTGGGTACATTTCATATTAATATAACTTACCTAATCCCTAAAACCATTATCGTAACTAGTACATAAGCATATAGACCAAACGGTTAGTAAGACAAAGTGCTAAAATGAGTAAATAAATATTTTATATTTACTCTTTGATGAAAAGTTTTATTTATTTTTTCCATTATATTTTTATAATAATGTATATTATTTCATTTCACATATCTTACTAGCTATAGGTATATTTAAATTAAATAAAGGAGTGAGAACCTTTTTACATTCCACAGTACCATTTATTTAGTAAATAGTATCTTAGGCCTACTCATGTCATAAAAACTAGAACCATAATTTCATTAAAATAAAATGTTATGGATGTCTAATAAGACTTGTATTACACTTGTTATATGTGACTATTTAATAACCTCTACGAATTATTCGTTAGAAAACATAGTAAATAATGTAAGCCTTATTTTGGTTTTAATGTAATAAAAGTGTTTTTTTATGTATTGTGCTAGATAGCTAGGTTTAACAGTTATTCTTACTATTCAGGGTGAGTAATGAATGCAAAATATTTGAATCTCCTTGCTCTGAGCGCCATTAAAGGTGAGTATTCACGAGCTACGTGAGGTATTCTCGTCCATAAGGGAGTTTCTCACACCCTTCATCCACAACATAATGATGGCATGTGATAACGTTTCCGTTAAAAATAGGCCGCAAGACTTAGACACATGAACGTCATTGACCTAGTTAGCTAGCCTCATTCGCCGTGGACGGGGATATTAGGATAAGTATCCCGCCGGAAGAGTTGGGTGTTAGCTATAGGCCTGGTAGGTCAAGGTCCGACAGTCGGCTGGGGACATTGGCTGGACCTATCTCATTCTTTGTGAGACCGTCTCCTATTGTACGGTGTTGTTGATATTATTAGTACCGCGTCTTACTACCCGTTCGGGTTATACGCACTTGCGCTAATGTGTAGGGGGATTGTGATATGAAATGAAGGACCTACAGTTTAACGTGGAATCCGAACCACGGTGGAGGCCTGGCTTTCCCCATATTCACAAGATGTCTTGTCAGAGCTGAAGGAAGGGTTTGGTAATCAGATAAATCTGTGCCGGGACCGAGGATTGAACACCGGCCACCAGCACAGAAGTCTGACACCTTACCCCTAGACCGCCAGGTCACCCGGTGTTGTTGTTATCTGTATCTCTAGAAAGAAAAAATTATATTAATGATATTTTTTATCACGGTGTCTTACCCAACCCATTCGGGTTGTACATAGGTATTAATTACGTTAACGGTTTTAAGTATTAAGAACGTTATATTTAAAGGAAATGTACCAACATCTGTATGGAGAGAGTGTGTGTGTGTGTGTGTGTGTGTGAGAGAGAGAGAGAGAGATAGGAAAACCATTTTGGAAAAACCAGCCTCAATACGCCCGACCAATATTTGAAGATCAATCTCCCCGTAATCAGCAGTCTAGTCTACCGCGAAAGTAGCGAGTTAGACCACGTGACCACCTTCGCGGGTAACTATCCTAAATGAATATATATTTCGAACCATCTGTTTTACGATTTTACGTCTAGTAATTTCACATTTAGTTCTGTCCATAAGTTAACTTCTTGTGGCACTGGATTGAAGAGCCAAACTCATGACCTATTAACCGTGATATTAAATACAATATTAGGCTCAATCCAGATAAGATAAACCTTAGAATTAAGATTGAAATGTATTGGTTCATATAAACATAAGAAAGGTGAATAAATATTTCAAATACTATCCAATTCTTATTTTCATACTGCTATTTATATTATTAACTCCATAGCTACCACTTCGTTGGACGCATGGTCTAGCACGCTACTCTCATGTCAGACTAGACTGCCGATGACAAGGAGATCGGGGTTCGAATCAGTCGGGTGTATTGAGGATAGTATTTCCCAAATAATTTTCCACTCTCTCCACGAAAATGCAGGCACAATTCCTCTAAATATAACCTAACTGATCCTTAAAACAATTAGCGTAGTTAATACATAGGTGTAAATTTGAACTGGTGGTAAGACGTGAGGTTAAAAAAAATTATTTAAAAAACTCCGTGGTGTAAGCCCACGGTTGAGCTAAACCGACCGAGCGGCCGCCAGCGTTAGCGATGATAGTACTAAAATCTACAGATAGAGGATGTCATGTGCTCTCTGAATTTATCTCAGTTTTCTAGACCATATCATCTAATTATTTAATTAATTTATACTAAATAATTAATATATTATGTCTACAAAGCTTAGTTCTTCATTACTTAATTGAATGTAATAACTCCTCTTGTTCCAGCTTTGTATTTTTACTTAATTTTTAATTTGTTTTGTGTTGATTTAGCTAAGACTATATTTTAATTTAACTTAAATAATGGCCCTTACTTAAAAATAACTTTGTTAGAATGTTTTCTAAAATATCAAACCTGATAACTTGATCAAGACCTATTTTCTCCGAGCTTAATTTGACAACATCAAAATAAAATAGTTGGATATTTTAATTTTAAAATATCCATTTTAAATTTAGTTATATTTAAAAATATATATATATTTAAAGGTTTCCTTGGTCTCAATTTTATATTTTTTTTTATAAAACTCGAAAATATTAAAATCACACTTCAGTGGCTGCGTGGTTTAAGACATCATCCTCGTAATATACTGGACTAGCGATAACAGAATTATCGGGTTTCAAATCCAGGTCGGGTGTACCTAGGTTTTTTCGCTAAATGGTTTTACACTCTACCTCCAAGTAAGTGTGTGTTCATATAATTTAAATTCAACCCTCTTCATCCCTAACTCATTAGCGTAATTAGTATGTATGCGTATAGCCTGTATGGATAGAGAGACGTGTCGGGGAAAAAGAATAGATCACTATTGGGTAATGTAATTCAAGCACCTAATGCACTTTTTTAATCTAATAATTATAATAATAATAGCAATAATATCACTACCTTTCAATACCAACAAATAAAGTACCATAAAATCCATTATTATGAGCTTATCTCTCTATGAATAATAACCATCTTAGAAACTTACCCTCCCCCCATTCCATATCCTTTCTTTCATCACCTTTGTATCACACCACATCCCTCCTTCCCCACCATTTCTGAAACGCAAGTGTTCTCGTGCTAAGCGCATCGATCTAGATTCCAGAAACTGTGCGAGTCTGCCATTGTCCATGAAGAGAATCCGCTGAAAGGATGAGACTCGAAGTGTTGTCGGTGTTGCAGAGTAATTTAATACACATTTTTAATGAACCTCTCTCACCCTACAAGCCACTTTCCCATCCCACACTCTTTTTGCCATTTTTTTTCCTGTTGAGGCTTTATTTTTATATAAATAAAAAAAATCTCTAAATCTTCTTAAATTTACTTCGCATGACGCTTTCTTCCTAATTAGGGTTTATATTTACAAAGGTACACTCTTTTTTTTATTAATATCTAGTTTCATAACAAAGGAAATTGTTTCTTTTTATGGTTATATTTTGTATGCACAGGCTCGAAAGACTTAGATTTATTAACTCCTGACATTTTGTTTGAAAGGAGATAATAATTAAAATAAATGTTTGGTCGCTTGGTAAATGGTGAAAGATTAGCTTTAAATATAAATTGCTAATATATAGTTTACAAAAATATTATATGGGGCTACTAGATTGTATGTAAACATTAAATAATTTATATGTTCAATTTATAATTATTATTTACTTACAAACTTAATTACTTACTCTAGTGCATCAGGAGCTCGAAATTTCATTGAACCACTTACTAAAGTACGCCACCTATTCCTATGTTGAGTTAGTTCTATCCAATCCCCCTGATTACACCCTATCCTTATATGGATATAGTACTATCCAGTCCACCTCATTACACCCTAATTATTTCAGGTCTATTCTATTGCTATCCTCCCATCTACGTTGTCAATGGTCTCTCTCCACTGGGATTGCCAGACAATACTCTGAACAAGGTTCTAGATGCTTCCATTCGGGCTGCATGTCCTACCCACCCTAATCTACGAAACTTTATTATCCTAACAATGTATTGTGGTGACTACAGGGTATGTCACTCATAATTATGTAGCCTTCTCCGCTCTTCTATATCTTCATCCCTTTTTGGAACAAATATATTTCCAAATACATTGTTTTCGAACACCCTAAATTTGTATTCGTCATGTAAGATAAGACATAATAGATAACGTTTCGCATTCATAGATAACAACTGGTAGAACTATTGTTTTGTATATTCTGAGTTTTAGATTCTTTGAAACAAACAAGATATAAACAACTCTAACATTATCGTGTACTGTTAATTTGACAATATTACTACCCGTCTCTAAACAAGTTAATATTCATAGACATCCTGCATTAGAAATATTAATAGGACCAGCCAGCTTTTAAAATACTACCCCAAGTAATATTGTACTCATAGACATCCAGCATTATTAAACATCACAATCTTGCTATGTCAAATATAGGTGCTCTACTCACGCGTATATCCGCCGGAGTAGAGCAACTTGCAAGTCCAGCCTGTTCACCACGAATGCTAGAATGGAGAGAAGTCTAAAACACGTTACAAATTATGCAGCACCCTGATGTTCCAACGGAGGTAGCCAGCAATGCTCTGTGGCCCATGTTGTACTATTAGAAAACCACTCATATTCATGAACACGTGTGTGGCGTACGTAATTAAACAAGCGTAGCTATACAATTGATTGTCTTGTGTTTTGGAGTTTATGTTGGGAACTAGTCGAATGTAGTGGATGATGATCAAGACAACAGGAACCTGGCTTTCGTGACAAAAACAACGTAGCCTTTCAACCTGGTGTTAGCGAGGGACGTAACAACAAAGGAAAACTCCCACCTTCTCCCCCGTGCAACTAGACCTATATAATGAGGGAACACAGACCATCAATGTGGTCGACTATTACTTCCACCACTTCCACGAGAAGTCCTTTTCAGGACTAGGACATTATCTAGCTAGGTTGGTTTATAATAATATCTTTGTTTGAATCTTTAAACTATATATTGTTGCGATTGGTTTTATTTTCTCAAATACTTTGGCTTAGTATGTTATGGAAATTTGTCAGTGTAGGCATCGGTAATGTTTTGCTAAAAACTTTTATTTTTAAAAACATACATTCTGTTATGGAGCACTTAATGTTTCCTGTTTCCACATGGGCGTTAGTATCTTTGTACTTTATTTGTTTAAATAGATAGCCACATTATCTGGTTCTTTTTTATGTCTTGGAATATTCAGGTTAAATATTATTTTTTTTTGCTTTTGTGTTTATCAGTATTATTTTTAATTCTTTAAATTGACAATGTTTATTTTATTGGTTATTTTATAGACTTATTTTCTTTGAAGTAAATGTAAAGTAACTTATTTTGGTTGATTAATATGGTTTTGACTTTAATATTCGCAGATTCATTTAGGCAAAAATTACAAGTTCTCTAACGTAACTTTGTTTTTCTATTTTAATATTAAATATTTAAATGTGGGAATCTTGATTAATTCTTTAAAAGTGACGAGGGTATTGGTCCCACGAAGGTTTGAGTTTAGTCAGGAAGTCAAACCTTTGTGCCTTAAGTAAATATTTTGTGCGATATTTAAATTTATTCCATTTAAAATAGGCTCATTAAGCTCTTTGTGAGCATGTAAAATTTTTAGGAGCTAAAACTTTAAGTAAATATCTAGTGCGATATTTAAATTTAAATATATTCCCTAAATTTAAAATTTGTTTTGTCTGTATTCACAGGTGTGAATCTGACGCGTTGTGAACCAATTAAAAGCGGCTAATTAAGCTCTTTGCGATCTTTGTAATATTTAGTAATGTAAACCTTTGATCTTAATTTTGTTTGATCTTAATGCACTTTGGTGAATTAGTAGCTTGTATATCATTTAGAAAAGTTTCTTTAAATAATAGCAACTATTTTGTTGATTTCATTCTAGACAAGTTCAGATAATATAATTATATACCTTTGAGAGTTTGAAACATACTGCGCAAGTAATAAATTGCCATGATTTGTTTTCCAACACACTTCAGTAAGACCTGTAAGGCCATGAAGCTTGTTGTGTTAACACTGTTTCCTACTTTGAATAAGTAATTACAATATTTATTTAACTTGCAACTGTTTTACTTTTTGATATTATTATTTCCTTAAATGTCGTCCTCCTCTCTTTTAGTCTATTGTGACCGTAACTAAATGGTGAGAGTGGGGCGGTACCCAACTTACCGACAAAGTCATAGAGTGCAATTCTCGACCTATTATTTTCCTAATTTACATTATAATATCGTTTTTGCTAGTTAAAATTGTTCATAAATATTTAAACTCATTATTATTATTTTTAAATAAAACTTAATACTATATTTCATAGTTTTTATTTATTTTAAACCATTATCCCTACTCCGTTTTAAAATGAATGTATTATATTTTAACAAACATGTTACTAAATAGGCTACGTATCTCTAACCATTGCTTTAGTGACGGATGCAACCAACATAATTATAAATCTGTCAGTGACGTTATTTCAGGCAGTGCATGCTCTGATAGCTCTCTCTACAGTTGTAACTGAGCACAATTACATTATATACTGTCTAGTTTTCGTAGGAAAGGCTTTTATAAAATACAATTTCAGCCCAAAATTTCTTTTTTTACTATTGGTATTTTTTGAATTGAAAATATACACTTGGACACGGGAATCGAACCTGTTACCTTTGGCTTAGAACCTCAATGCTATAACCATTGGGCTATCCAGGAGTCATCCCGTGCTTAAGGTCATTCTACACTCATGTTTTAAGGCAGCGTGTGTGACGGACAGGCGTCATTTTTCAATTTAAAACACATACTTAGATGCGGGTACAACCGTAACCAATAAATATATTAGCTTGGTTATTTAATTAATATATTATTATTAGTTTTATTTTACAGGTAAAATACATATCTTTTTATCAAAATTGACTAATGCATATCACATGAACTTATGTATGAATTAGTAAAAGTGTTTATAGTAAATTTTCTAGTTGTGAAATAAATACCTTCATGTAAACATAAGTTATTGCAGGAAATGATTATCTACACTAATACTAGATTGTTTAATCTATACTGGGATCAAACTCGGGGGTCATATATCTGTAATAAATCCCTGTATCCACTCAACTGTGGGCTCGGTTCAGCAACAAAAACAAAAAAATGAAAAAATAAGTAAATATTGATACTTTACATTCTAACCAACACTGGCGGGCACGCGGACCAAATATCAAACTTATCTAGTTTGTTTTTTCGATGATAGGAAGGTCAGGTTTGAATCCTGGCCTAAGGAGCTATGGTTGTCTCATAGTAAATGCTTTACTATTTTCCCTAAACGCAGATGCTGCTACATTTCCTCTAAGGAATTAAGCTATGTACTACTCATACCTATCCCATTTGTGTGATGTATATGACCCGGACGGATATAAATAAGTGGAGAAAAATTATAGATATTTTAAGTAATTTTTATTTATGTTTCACCCCATCTAAATAACCGTTTGGGTATTAATTACGGTAATTAATATTTAGCACCGCGTCTTACTACCCGTTTAGGTTATACGCTTTTAAGTACTAATTACTCTAATGGATAAGGCTTGTGAAGGTTGAATTAGAGGAAGTGAACCCGCATTTGCGTGGAAGGAGAGTGGAAAACCATTTAGGAAAAACCACCCCAGTTCACCCAACCGAGATTCGAACCTCGATCTCCCCGTCCTCAGCAGTTGAGCTTCAATACAAGCGCATTAGCCAACTACGCCACCGAGGCGGGTAATTACGGTAGTAAATTATGGATGAGGAAGGTATAATGTACAAAAGATGAACCTACAATAAGCTTAAAGGAAGAGTGGAAAAAGATTTAGGAAAAGCTACAATAACCTTAGTAAGCTCTACCGGGATTTGAACCCTTACCTATCAATCATTGAGAGCCAAATCTACCCAACCGTTAAATTGACACCTTGGACCCGAGATTCCTAAATGTGGGGCCGCAAGCTAATTTTTTTTTGAGGGGGGGGGNGAAAATCTTAAGGAAATGAGAAATTGAAAAGAGGGGGGGGGGAGGTGAAGGGTAGGATACATAAGGTGCGAAATATAAAAATACGGGAATGTGGTTTCCTGTTAAAACCTGTGACGTGAACGTCAATGAAATCGTAAATACGTCTACGTCACATTATGAGTAATGGATAAATAAGTGTTTATAAAATAATATAAAATAACATTCTTTTAAGGCGGTTGTAACAAAATAATTGAATTTTAAAAAACACCTCCTTAAAATATAATATGTTCGGTTAAGGATTGTTGTACAGACGGTTCATGTCGTATTTATCTGACGTTAGACACCCGGACAAGAGCGTCGACAAGACAATCCACAAAGCGTCGCGACGCCGGTCGTCCATCCTGTCAAGCCCAATTGACTTCCCGTCACCCCATATGTCCTTCTGTTTAATTGCTTCGTTGCTCTCTACGCTTTTATTAGCGCCCTTCCATATATATTTTTTTCTACCGCATTGACGTGTGAGCCACAGCAAGCGGTCATTTGGATAAACGCGATCATAAGGTCTACGGTATCAGTCTCACAACGAAAAAGATTGGTCACGATGGCTGGGCTACAATGGTGAGGTAGTTTGCCACCTGTGGTTTCCCACTTGTGATTTATTATTGTAATTTTCTTAACTACCTAAATTCACGCTATATTAAAGGGATAAAAATATATTGCTGTGGTTACGTTAAAATACCGGTATGTATGTCTACTACTCTACCCTTAATAGTGACGTATATAATAAGACTAGACCTTTCCCCCCCCTCCCCCGCATTATTATTTTCAACGCACATATTGAAGAATCATCATAGACTCTACCATAAAATATGAATGACTATCGACATTTTTATGAGGAATAAATTAAATTTTAAAAATAAAATATAGCCTATGTTACTCGTTGATAATGTAGCTTTATATTGGTGAAAGAATTTTTAAAAACGATCAAGTAGTTTTTGAGTTTATCTATTACAAAGAAACAAAAAATCAAATATTTCCTCTTTATAATATTAGTGTAGAGAAAATAAACAATACTTTATTGCTATGACAGCAAAAATGCTGTTTTATAGTGTTTTTTTAAGCTCCACGTTTTACTACCTGTTCAGTTTATATGCATATTTACTAGTTATGATAATGAGTTATGAAGGAGGATGGAGGAATTTTATAGGAAATACCCAAATTTACTTGGAGGAAAAATGGAAAATTATTTAGGTTTTAAAACCTGATTAGATGTTGTAGAGATGAAATCATAAATTCATAATATAATTTTATATTGTTTAGTAAAATATATCTCCCCACATCAAACCTCATGGTTGACTACACATCCGGACGTATTTGAATTAGACTAATGAAGTAGAGACGTAAATGTGTAACTTAGAGTGATTTAATTTACGTTAAGGAATATTGGGAAATAATTGAGGAAAAACCACTTTGAATAAAATAGACCTAGATTTGAGCCACAAACTTCATCACCGGTGAATCAGACTAGATAAGCCTGACAATTAATCTACGTGCCTAACATTGAGGGTAATTAAGATATCAAGTAAAATTTAAATTGTGTAATATATTTTCTTAATAATTACTTGTAATCAATTATGAAAAACTCCACATGAAAATACGGTCCAATTTAGACAGGAAAGATTTTTTTACAGTTAAAAAAGAGTTATTAAAAACTTTCATACATTTATACATCAAGACATGTGATCTTAAAAATTTTAGATTTTTGATAGATAATATCAATTCCAATGTAGAAAGACATATTGAGATATAGGGTGAAGATAGACTTAAAAAAACGATAAAGCGAAATTGAAAGAATGGAAGAAAGAAATAAAGGAAGAATTATTATTATTATTATTATTATTATTATTATTATTATTATTGTTATTATTAGCACCGCGTCTTACTACCCATTCGGGCTATACGCACTTACGCTATTGTGTAATGGTGGGGTGATTGTGAGATGAAATGGAGGACCTACAGCTTAACGTGGAATCCGAACCACGGTGGAGGCCTGGCATTCCCCACATTCACAAGGTGTCTTGTCAGAGGTGAAGGAAGGGTTTGGTAATCACATAAATCTTTGCCGGGACCGAGGATTGAACCCCGGACCCTTGCACAGAAGCCTGACACCTTACACTAGACCACCAGGTCACCCAAGGAATAATAAATACATACTGAGAGAGTCTGGGAGAGATATACCGAGAGCTTGTAAGAGAGAGAAATTGAGAGGGAAAGAGAAAGTATTTTAGGAAAGGGGAGAGAGATATATTAAAGGAAAAAAGAGAAATGTAGGTTTAAAAATCATAATAAAATAAGATATATAATGTAATATTTAATATAATACATTAAATGGCCACCAATGTTTATCGCAATGTTTATATTTTATAAACGTTTCAAATAAACCCAAAAGCGGATTACTATAGTTCCGCTCTTAAATTTGAGAGTATAAGAATGCGAGTCAAGGAGATTAATTTTACAGTTTTTATATCAAATCTTTTTTTAGCCAAATAAATAAAATAATTGCTGCGTTAATTTCCTTCCCATGTTGGGTGATATCAACAGCTGTTATTGAAAAAGTTTCAAATGAAGAGAAAAAGTTTTCACTAAATTCCAGGACACCCTTGACGGATATTCATCAACTGTTGAGGTCACCATGTGAATAAAATTAAAATATATGTTTATATTGTGTGACGCCCATATTGAGCGCAGGAAGCGTACCCAAAGAACAACCATGAGGTCACAAGAGAAACATAGTTTTTATTTCAGTTGGTTAAATTACAATGATAGAGTTGGTACAATAGTATAGTAAGGGATATGTACCAGCTTTATGGGATAGTGAGAAGGAGGTTATTTTAAAGAATTAAACCTGCATTTGCGTGGTGGAAGGTTGGGAAAACCCTATTTTTAACCTCCTCACATCCATCCCTGCATTGAAACAGTTCAAGACTCAAACTTGGACCATTATGTCAGCTGCAAATGGTTTTAATGTAATTCCCATGCTTTAGAACACTACTTGGTGCCTGAATAAAGCTGTTTTAACCACTCCTCGCACGGGGAATCTATAAAGTATCTTTTTTATTTTTAGTACATAAAATTAATAACAAGGAATAGTAAGTAAATCTTAAAATTATGTTTAAATATTAATCTTGTATTGGTTGGATTGTGATACAATACGTTAAATTAGGCTGACTAATACACAATGTCACGGTAGAGATATAATCTGAACATGTTTTAAAAGCTGGCATTTCTTTTGGAGATTTAAGTTATATCTCCGCTAAACAAAATACCTGTTGGCGCTAGTAAGTAAAGAGTTGGTAAAGAGTTGTATCTAAATCCAATTAAAAGTATTTTAATATATTTTACCGTAACCACACCGTTTAACATTTAACCCGTTTACCCTTTTTACCTATACTACAAATTTTGCCCTTTTTGCAATTTGTACACCTTTTTAAATTTTAGTCCTAAGATAATATCCTTTTCATCCAAAAGTAATACCCATTTTACCTTTTTTAACTTATTTTCTTATCTACGCTTTTACCCCTCTTACTTTTTCCCCTTTTATAACCTTTTTACCTTATTTACCCTTTTTACCCCATATATGCTTTTGTCCTTCGTTAACCTTTATATTCTTTTACTCTTTTTTTGTATCCTTTTTGACCCTTTTGAAGATTTGTAATATTTTTATAATTGTATTTATTTTATTCTTTTTGACATTATAACTTTATTCATTTTATAGCATTTATTTTTGCCCTTTTTACCATTTTCAACCTCTTTTCTCTTTTACATTTTTTGACCCACTGTTTGTTTCTTAACATTTTTACATTTTGGTTCTTTTTGGACATTTTTGCAATTTTTGCACTAACGGTAGTATTACCCCTTTTAGTTCGATATACTTTTTACCAGATTTACTAATTTGACCATTTTATACATTTAACACCCTTTTTCATTAATTGCCCAGATAAATATATTAGCATATAAAGATTAAAAAGGTTAAAAGTATGTAAAAATATAAGAAAGTTAAAAAGGATGATAAGGAGTAAAAATAATCATTATTCAGTTTATTTTTAAAGGTAAGAAAATTAGTAAAAATTGTTAAAACTGGTAAAAGTATAAAACCTTACTTTCTCGCTATCTTACAGGTAGAGATAGTATTGTGATCACCCCCTCGAATACAAAAAAGTGGTCTTTGACTTTCCGTTTGTCTATCTGTCTGTCTGTACCTCCAACCAGAGCCTAAACTATTTTACCGAATGGGCTAAAACTTGGTCTCTAGGATTTCCATAGGGTTGCCCCGAGGGGTTTTTGGAATTGGATATCTAACCCTAAGATTAAGGTTAGTTTACTGATGAGCAAAAAGAGAAAAAGTAGATTTTATCAATATCGACTATAAAGATTTTGATCAAATGTCATTTCTACACATTTATAAATATTCAAAACAAAATGGCTTCGCTCAATATTTTGGCAAAATGACTTTAAGGACTTCGGTCAGATACGTAAATTTTATTTTTTTATAATGTCTTCTAAATTATTTGAGACATTAAATTACTTATCGTTACAAATATATAGATCTATTTATAATACAAATATTTTATAATAAGCATATTTTTATAAAACCAATACATTTCAAAATCTACTCAATATATATATATATTTATTTATATAACGCTTGATATATATTCCTGTGGGATGGGCACTTAATAGTTTTCACAGTAAAAAAATCTTGAACAGGAGAGAGGGTTATATTAAGGTGAAATAATTATTTCATTTATATATATATAAACTTTTCGAATACAAAATGTAGAAGTATTGCGACCGCGAAAGAAAATCTAACCTGAAATGTTGATTGATTTCGACGTCCCAAGACCTCCCTAAACCCTAAAAAGTTGTCTCTGCAGTGATGTCTGTCTGTGTGTCTGTTTAAACTTAAAATTAAGAGTAGTTTAAGAAAGTGCAAAAAGAGAAAATATCAATTTTCTCAAAATCAACTTTGACGATTTTAATTAAAATTCGTATCCAGGCGTTGATTAAGATTATAAATAAACTGGATATTTTCATTTTACCATGATAATGAATTTTAGGGTACTTTACAGAAGCAGAATCTTCCGTATCTTCACAACTATTTGAGATACTTAATAACTTATTATTGCAAAATTGTAGTACCATTAAAAATAAAAAACTTTTATATGAAAATTATTTTTATAAATCCAACAATTTCTGAGATATTGGCTAATATATAAATGCAATTTTGTGAGCTTGAGTTAACTACTTAAGTTTTAACGTAATAATTCTCCAATGCCATAGAGTCATTAAATATAAATAAGTCTCTAAAAATATATGTTGTTTTTCCATAAACCTCTTAGGAGAAATGTTTACACAACAATGATCTATATCCATTTTAGACTCAATAATCAATATTTTAATTTTTTATTGGTCAAAATTTATAAATGAGGAATTTAATAGCAATTCGATGGCATGAAGATTTGCCACACCTAATGAAATGTCGAAAAATTTAACCGGAATTTGAAATTTTAATACGAAGTATTGACCCTTGTGGACCCAACATTGATCTTTTTTTATTGGTCCAAACATACAAATGAGAATATTAATTCTTTAAAAATAAAATTATAAAATTTAAAACCGGGACTCAAAAAAAGTTTTACTAAGTATAGTGCAATTTATGCTTGGGTTTGCTAGTGTATATTATTTAGTTTCACATATATTACGAGTTTTGAGTAAATATCTCCATTTTCAAACAATAGAGTGAGAAAGTCCGTGCGGAGTTACGTACCATTTATTTCTAATATAATTCAAATACTAAAATTTGAAAGGATAAAAAAAATCTATCTTATGGCTCTATTTATTTCTCTTTTTTCAAATAATGACTGAAAATTTTTATCCAAACTTGGATAAGATAGATGACTTGATTTAGAAGCTACTTACTTTTACTTGATAGCTTAAGTGGCCGCATGGTCTAAGGTGCTATTCTCCAAATAGACTAGACTACTGGTGAAGGGGATATTGTGGTTTGATCCCGGTCGGATGTACTGAGGGAGTTTTTTCCTAAATGCTCTTCCAAACTCTCTCCACGAAAATTCTAATACATTTCCTCCCAATCAAACCTTACTCATCCTTAACAAATTAGCATAATTAGTATATATGTGTCTAAAACCATATGCATAGTAAAACTGTTTCATTGTTTCTTAAAGTAGATTACAGAAGACCATACCTGATGCGACACTTAATTAGAACTGTATCCATGGAGTGAGACGGGTTCTTAATTTACTATCTAAACTAATATCATTAACTAGCATAATATCTACATTATCTTAATAATTCGGTTATTCATATTGTACCAGCCTAAATATCGTGACACATTTAAGAAAAATGCTGCGTAGCATATGTTTCTATACTGTGCTTTTTAATAAAACCGTTGTTAGCCATTTGTCCATGTTAAGGGACATATTTAATGGCTAGTGTTTCGTTTATAAATTGTTATACTGTGAAATAGAATATGCGCTATCAAAATGTAAACATTGCAACTTCTAAACGCAGGGGTCATTCGTTTGTAAATTAACCAGATGTTGTTGCTTGGATATTAAATAACCATATGTATTGTATTGTGTCAGTGAAATTACAAAAAAACAAAAAAATGTAATAAATTGTTGGCTCTATAGATTAAAGTAACATAATATTGTTAATTAATTTGCATATTGATTGTTTATTTACTGCCAGATTACACGGATTTTTTTTATGTACCGCTGTGATTATGGAAAATATAGTTCCTGTTTTCATTGAGTATGTAGCAATTATTGCTACAAGGCATCAAAAAAAACGGGATAGTCAACAAGAACAGCGCTTACCCAATTTCACCGGCCGGACGAGCATGCGGAAAAGGACGTCCACACACGATATCAACAGTAAAACAACTAAGCGCTGTGATCCTAGTGCAGCATTTCGCCGCTACGCGCCACCACTAGCCTCAGGAACAACGTGGACGCCGAGAACAGCGTAGAATAGCCGTGGCCTTGATAGAATGTTCTCAACGCATCTAATCCAGCGCACCCCCCCTTTTCATGTGTGTTAATTCTGTGATCCCCACCTTGGTGTAATTCCTTCTCGAGTGTTCGATAGTTGCGCCATATAAGAGACTGTTCACCAAGATAGCAGCCACTCTTGGATTAGGCTCGGACATTGACGAAGCTTAGGCTTCAAATACAGACTCATATAATGTAAGGAGAAATTCTTGTTCGGCTTTAATTTAAATATTATTGTAATTTTCTAAATTCTCTTTTTGGCTCTACGTATATTTATTGTTATTTACCGTCTTAGATGAACATTCATTCCTTTTTACTAAATATTAAAATAACTTCGCTTATGTTACGACAAGTAGGACTTTACTTAAAATACAAAGTAATGTGGGGAAAGTTTTAATGCGAGTTTTTTTTTAATGTTAGTCAAATCTTGTTTATCAACGGGGATTCAGTTGTTTAACCTTAAGAGTATGTTTTCAAAACGTGTTGTCTTAATATCCATATTAAGAAGTTTATAATATTAGGCCTTCATTATTTAGTTGTTGGAATGCGGGACGTTAATAATTATTCTTGTATAGTTAACATTATGTATTTAACTTTGGAATTATTTTGCACAGTTATTGAACGTGGCAGAGATTAATAATATGTTTCTTTATGATAAAGTTAGGAATAAACCTTAAAGTTTAATGAAAGAATATCTAAGTTTATTTTGACTTTCTAAATATTGGAGGATTCCGTAATTTGTGTAGACGCCACGCGTAGGTTGATCTTTAATGGGGCGATTACGGAACTATTATACTGTTGTTACAATTTTGACTTGCACTAAGATAATTCGTTGCTAAAATTCTCATTTACGTTTGTTATATTGGAATACGCCATGTTTATAATGCTAGACATTAAAATTTAATACACGTATTTTTGAAAGTCTTGTTAAAAACAATAATAATAGATTGTTATTATTCTGCTTTTACAGATATTGTATAAATAAGAAATATGAATATGCTTAGATGTTTTGCAGAAGCGATATGTTCTTTAATAAAAGGTTAAATGAAATAAAAGCAAAGTTTCGTTAAGACTTGAATTTTTTCACTAATATAATTATGCCATCTATCCTTAGGTTTTAGAATATATATATAATTTTGTTGCCCTTTTTAACTTAGCCTTCGTCCTCGTCGCATTTAAACTAAATTGGTCACTGAAGGAGAACAGTGGGATTACCCTCCTTCTAGGAGATGGGTTGTGTACTGTAATATGTTTCACAACAAAAAAACATAATATCGTTACACTTCGCACTTCTATTTTTCTAAATTTTTGGTAACATTAATTTTGTTTTATTTTGTATTGAATCCCTCTAAATCTAGAGCTTGGATTAACAAGTAGAAGGTTTAAAATTCGATTTAATCCCATTTAGATATTTATGTGTTATTTTACATTTTATTGTTTTTGTAATGATGTGGACTGAATATAACTATTGCGTCAATGGGTTCCTAGTGTCGTAGAGTAAGAAATAACAAACTGTAATGATCATTTCAGAATATTTACAATAACAAGTAATCAGAAAAGATATAATCATCGTATGGTTAAAAAGGTGACAAATATCCGTATTAGGTAACACGCATGCTAAATGTAGGGTTCACCTATTCTGGTTTTAACCGTTTCAAGATAAACATAGTAAATTTTTTATGTTAGAGTACTTGCCTCGGTGGCGTAGTTGGCTAACGCGCTAGTCGTGTTGAGCTCAACCGCTGAGGATGGGAAGATCGAAACCCTCTCTCCTGTTCAAGATTTTTTTACTGTGAAAACTATTAAGTGCCCATCCCACAGGAATATATATCAAGCGTTATATATATATATATATATAACGCTTGATCTAGAAAACGTCCCAAGTGTGGTTTAATATATTATTTATTTGACAACAGAAAAATTTGTTTCATTTTAATAATCATTTATTTGGAAATAGTTATTTTTTAAATTCATAGTAATATAAAAATATGGTAGAATAGTTTCGCTGGTCTTGATTCCACAGTTTTCTAATGAAAAATAGGTAGAAACCTCACCACAATGCGATAACTGATTCGAACTATATTACTTAGGCCTACCTAAGTTAAATACTATCCTTGAAGTGAGATGGGCGCATAAGATAAAAATAAAACCTCTCTCGGGTTGTTTGAAGTAAACCTCCATTCCAACTTATTAGTGTGCCCAACCCCCAAACAACATGGCCCCAGGTACAACACCTGGCCTGAGAAATTGCCTCAGCCTGACGATGTGTTTTTGTGATGATCAGATGTATGGCTTACCGAAGAAAGATACTAACGGTTTATTACTTTCCGGTTTGTTTATTATTGCCGGGTGAACTGGCGGTCTAGGGGTAAGGTTTCGGACTTCTGTGCTGGTGGCCGGGGTTCAATCCTCGGTACCGACACAGATTTATCTGATTACCAAACCCTTCCTTCACCTCTGACAAGACATCTTGTGAATGTGGGGAATGCCAGGCCTCCACCGTGGTTCGGATTCCACGTTAAACTATAGGTCCTCCATTTCAACTCACAGTCACCCTACCATTACACATTAACGTAAGTGCGTATAACCCGAACGGGTAGTAAGACCCGGTGCTAATAATAATAATAATAATAATAATAATAATAATACAAACACCGCAGTATCTTCCTTCATGCACGGCCACCAACAGGTCTTCTCCTAAACCTCCTACGCCGAAGCAGGTGCTCTACTAGTAACTCTAGTCGGCATGACTCTTCTTACGTCAAGGGACTGGACTCAAACCACCGACTCTCCAAGCCACCCCGCGCCACACTACATTACACTTATATCATCACTGAGGGAACTGTATCTTTAATATTGGAAACCAACAGCGTTGTAATTCTATCGTTTTCGTGTGGTAAATCTCCCCTCAAATATAAGACAAATTTAGCAACGCTGTTTAGTCGATGTTGCCAGTAACTCCTAACACCAGCACACCACTTTTTGACATAACTGAGATCGAGGAGATTTGGCAACAGTTGACAGAGAAAGAACGAAGATATAGCTTTTCTCCATAAGACCTACAGCTCCCTCAGCTATGATATTGGGTGTAGCGCAGTCTGAAGGTGAAATCATAAAAGCCCCAACCAAAAGTAATTCAATATCTCAAACAAACGGTACATTTAGCAAATAGCAGAAGTGCCCGGCTTTGCAAGGGGTAACTAAGCAATACTATTTTCTTTGATTCAGATAGACAGACAATAAAAATCTTCATTTAATTTCTTTTGATGTGCTAATATAGCTAAAATATTCTTACAATTAGGGTATATTTCACACATATTATTTTTACCCAGCTAGTTAAGCTTCTGCCTCTTACAGCAATTATTACAGTGAACTCCAAATAAATCGTAATTTTCTTTACCTTGAAACAGATAAAGAGTGTAATGAGCAATGAATCCACCGGGCTTAGAACCAATTCTCAGAAGTATTAGTGATCAATGGCATAATGTTTAGCCAGTATTACCCAGAGAATGCGTTCTAAAATATAAAATTATTAGTACTACATCTTTATTACATCACGTCACGAGATTACTATTGTTTTAGGATTTACACTATTAATTAAAACAAACGGTGGTATATCAAACGCAACCATTACTAAGCCTACGAAACCAAACAGCTTTTATTTTAGTTTTTAATCTTTCATTCTAGCTGTCAAAAATATCATTCTCTTTCAATAGACTAAGTACGATAATATTAAGTATACGAGCTAGTTTAGTCAGTTTATAACAATATCTTGTTGATCAATGATTACTCTTTAGTTTGATGTATCATTTGTAATACATAATGTCTTAGCAGTGTTTTATAGTCTTAAAATATGTCTAACTATGGAACTCTAACCACACTTATGAATATGTGGGCAAAGGTGTTTGTTTCGTCTTGAGTGCTTGGTTGGGGGAAGGGAGAAAGGGCTTGAATTCCAGCTGGGTGTACTGATGTTGAATTTCTTTAATGGTTTTCCATTCTCACTCCAAGCAAATGTGGGTGAGTTTTCACTAAATGCTAACTATCTTAGTGTTATATTCGATAATCATTAACGTGTAGGGTGCAATTATTGGGTAGTTTTAAAATATATTATCAGAAAATGCTATAAATATATTAAATTTAGTATTACAAACAGGTGTTTTAACTAAAACACAAATCAACCCATAATTTACTTAATTACTTTATGGCATTAGGAATTCGAAAGATCATGGCCACACATAAAAAAGGACGCCACCTATCTCTATCTTGAGCTAGTCCAATACAGTCCACCTCATTACACCCTATCCCCATCTTGAGCTAGTCTGATCCAGTCCACCTCATTACACCCTATCCCCATCTTGAGCTAGTTAGATCCAGTCCACCTCATTACATCCTATTTCTATCTTTAGCTAGTTATATCCAGTCCAACTCATTACATCCTATCCTTATCTTGAAATAGTTCTATCCAGTCCACCTCATTACACTCTATTTATATTTTGAGCTAGTTTTATCCAGTCCAACTCATTATAACCTATCTATATCTTGAGCTATTTCTATCCAGTCCAACTCATTAAAACCTATCTCTAACTTGAGCTAGTTCTATCCAAGCCCACCTCATTACAGCCTATCCCTATCTTGAGCTAGTTCTATCCAGTCCAACTCATTACGCCCTATTTCTATCATGAGCTAGTTCTATCCACTCCACCTCATTACGCACTATCTATATCTTGAGCTATTTCTATCCAGTCCAACTCATTACAGCCTATCCCTATCTTGAGCTAGTTCTATCCAGTCCACCTCATTACAGCCTATCTCTATCTTGAAATAGTTCTATCCAGTCCAACTTATTACAACCTATCTCTATCTTGAGCTAGTTTTATCCAGTCCATCTCATTACAGCCTATCCCTATCTTGAGCTAGTTCTATCCGGTCCACCTCATTACATCATATCCCTATTTTGAGCTAGTTCTATCTATCTAATATACCTTATTAACACTCTATCTTGAGCTAGTTCTATTCAGTCCAACTCATTACACCCTATTTCTCTCAGTTCTAGTCTAATGCTATTCTCCCATCTTCTTCTGGGTCTTTCCATTTGGTTTGTCAGCTAACACCATGAACACGTTTCTAGATTCTCCCATTAGCGCTGCATGCTACCTCCGCCCCTCCCCCCCTACACCCGCCCTCCCCGTAATTTACAAGATTGTAGGGTGACCTGATAATCTTTCTCCGGGGTTCAATCCTCAGTCCCGGCACAGATTTATCAGTTTGCCAAACCCTTCCTTCACCTCTGACAAGACGTGTATTAATCAAAACTTGTTAATGTGTGGAATGCCAGGTTTCCACCATGGTTCGGATCTCACGTTAAACTGTAGGTCCTCCATTTCATCTCACAATCACCCTACCATTACGCATTAGCGTAAGTGCGTATAACCCGAACGAGGTAGTAAGAGGTGGTGTTAATAATAATAATAATAATAATAATAATAATAATAATACAAGAGTGTTATTTTAACAATGTCTTGTGATGAGTATGTAACTCATTATTATTTGGCCTCCTCCACACCCACCATACCCATCCCCTTATTGACTAAGTATCTTCTTAAGTACCTTGTTTTCGAAAGTCCTATATTTGTTTTCGTCATGTAGTGTAAGAGATTATGTTTCACAACTTATAAACATGAAAATCACTAATTTATTTTTAAGAAATCAACATTTATTTATAGTTTAAAACGGATATAAGGTGCGTTTAATTCTCAAAGTAAGTTTATACCACTGTCACGACATTTTTAAAACAAAACATGTATTGGTTGATTTATAAATTACTTCAGTTCATAAAACAATATCTTTAGAGAATATTAAAAATGTATTTTGTGTGATAGTAATCCAAAAATTACTTATTTTATCCCAAACTATAATTTTATTAAACGTTTAGAAGTTTTTAAATTGTTTGTTATTGTAGAACTATAATAATTGTATTTCAAATTGTTGTTTAAAAAATTGAGAGTTCTGTTTGTATTGTCACATTAAAAATAATATGAGTTTTATAATATTCATTTTAGCTTTAGATTTGAAAAAATTTAACTCGACAAACCACCTCGTTTAGAGTATGAATGGGATTGAGCAAGGATTTTTTAAAACATACTACGAATAAAAGTTTATATTTTCTTTCCCAAATGTGTTTCACATAAAATAACCTTTTTTTACTAATAAATAAAGAAGTTCAAATGTAGTATAGTTTTAAAAATATATATAAAATAATGGTTGAAAAATATGGTTCCAAAAATAAGATAGAAGAAAATTAGGTAGCTACCAAAAACATTATGACCGTACTTGCTTCATACAAATTCGATTTTAAGAACTACATGAAAATGAAATATTTTATGATTTGCGTTACAAAAACGATTGGAGCTTTGTAACCCCTAATCCTCTTCCTTACTCCAAAAAATAAAAAACTAGACACCGATTGAGACTGTCTGGATATTCTGTCTCAAAAAATACAATTATTTGGAAATTGTTGATATTAATCTTGTAGTATTGTATTATTATCTCCGTCCACGTTTATATTACTTTAAAAATATTTAAGTTTTTATTTAAAAAAAACTTTTTTTGGTAGGGTTGACATTTTTACTATAGTATTTTAAGATTTCAAAAACTATTTTCTTACGTTTGAAACTATATATTTAGTCACATGCTCTGGTGGTCACATGGTTTAAGGATATAAGATTATAGCATATCGGAATCGGTGACGGGATGGTTAAAGTTTTGAATTTAAACAGGGTTTACTGGAAGTAGTTTACCAAAATATACAATTTATCAATTTTATTTTCTATAAATTTATACAGCAGAATTTTCAGATTTAGTCAAACATAAGAACTCTAACTATTCTGTTATATTTTATAGCAACAAAGGGACAAATTAAATTCACCATATAATATATCTCAAAATACCAATATTTCATTCTAATCTTTTTGTTCAAAAAATAAAGATAAATTAGTACCCTACAATTTTTAACATTGATTTAAGTAAACCAAAAATAAAATAAAAAGTGTTAAGAAACAATCACACAAACTTTCTAATATTGTGTATATAGCACGAATGGGAGTATCTAGAAACTTGCTCGGGGTATTGACTGGCAAACCCAATGGGAGGAGATCATTGAGGAGACCTAGACGTAAATGGGGAGGCTAACA
This sequence comes from Timema californicum, assembly GCA_902141385.1. Lineage (NCBI taxonomy): Eukaryota > Metazoa > Arthropoda > Insecta > Phasmatodea > Timematidae > Timema > Timema californicum. Next base: position 276,617 of record CABFOW010000392.1, read on the forward strand.
TTAGAATTAACCAGAAAGAGATAGGATGGGATGAAGTGGACTGGATAGAACTAGCTTAAGATAGGGATAGGATTTGATGAGGTGGACTGGATAGAGGTAGCTCAATATAAGGATAGGATATAATGAGGTGCACTGGATATAATTAGCTCAAGATAAGGATAGGGTGTAATGAGTTGGACTGAATAGAGGTAGCTCAAGATAGAGAGAGAGTGTAATGAGGTTGACTGGATAGAATTAGTTCAATGTAGGGATAGGGTGTAATGAGGTGGACTGGATAGAGGTATCTCAATATAAGGATAGGATGTAATGAGGTGCACTGGATAGAACTAGCTCAATATAGGGATAGGATGTGATGAGTTGGACCTGATAGAGGTATCTTAAGATAAGGATAGGATGTGATGAGGTGGACTGGATAGATTTAGCTCAAGATAAGGATAGGATGTAATGAGGTGCACTGAATATAACTAGCTCAATGTAGGGATAGTTAGCGTACTTTTGAAAGTGTGGCAATAAACTTTCGAGTCCCTAATGCCATAGAGTAAGTAAATAAAAGAACATAATTAGCTAGCCTACCATTCACAACTTATTTACCTAACGTAAAGGAAAGTTTGTAGATAGTCTGAAATCATCACAGAGTATACAAACTACCCCCAGGGGATCCGGTAGGTCTCGAACCTCGCTACTGCAGGTACTGTCCATGAAATATGATATGAAACCATTATATATCTCCTCTCCCACAACCCTCGGTCATTTCCCACTCGCGAACAATGGTCCGCACCCATAGTGCGGTGGTCACTGATTTAGTACAGACCATTGTCGGGCTATTACCCAGGGAACCGCAGGGGAGGCAACCTCCCACACTGGAAATTACCGTCGGGACACATTAAGTGTAGGCGCGAATGCGGGTCAGTCCTCGCAAGCAAACAAACAAACAAACAAAACCGTGAGCAACCGACGAGGGCCGGCAGATTCCTGCTCACCGCATTGCATTCCGTCACACGACAGGGGTAAGGGGACAGACTCATGATGCTATTCCCTGACACATCTAGTACTCCTTCCTGTAACATCCACACTGAATAAAATAGACCTCGGTGGTCTTAGGACAAAATTCTCTTCTCAGGACCCGATGATCGTGGTCTCAAACCCAGTCAGGGCCGAAGGATTTTTACTGAGCGGTAAAAATCCGTAGCGCAACTTTCTTCGGAGGAGAAGTAAATACGTTGGTCTCATGTCGATTGTGGTATGTAAAAGAACCCTGGAAGATGTGAAAATAACTTTCCCAGCGAGTTTGGTAAGTCCTTTCTCTCTCGTTCCCAGAAATTATCGTGTGCTGATATAATCAGTCGGGAAAGAAAGTGCGTGTTAAATTCCTCAAATAGTAATATCAATAATAATAATAATAATACAGGAAATATAGGTTTTACGGTGAAAATCTTGAGCTTCGCTCTATCTCCCTGCTGTTGCCAAATCTACCCCTTTTCAGTTATGTCGGAAGACGGTGTGTTTAGAGTCGCAAGGAGCTACTGGCAACACCGATGAACCAGCGTTGCAAAATTAGTAGTATATTTAAGGGAATATCTGCCAAATGAAAACATTAGAATGGCAACGTTGTTTCCCATTAATAGTCATACAATTCCCTCAAAGATGATATTCAGTGTGATACTCCTTCCTGTCACATCTAGCACTCATGTGTATCAGTATAATTTTGTACAGGGTGTACAGTAACATGTGGTAACAACTTCAGTGCTGGACGGGAGACCCAGAAACATTGATGAAGTTCATATAAACATGTGTTCCGTTTGTCGTTGTTTCCGAGTTGTATTTATGTTTGTACTTCTGTAATGGGGAGCTGCTTGACATATAGGAAGTATTCTTTAAATTTAAAAATAACACCTGGGCACGTGAATCGAAGACGCGACACCTGGCCTAGTATGCCAATGTTATAACCACTGAGTTATCCAGGATAAGTCCAGTGTGCAAGGTCATTCTACCCTCATAGCTTAAGACAGAGTCTGTGATGAGTGTGTTGAAATCGAAGGTTACTTTAAGCTATGATTTATACCGGAGCTACCTATGACTCGGCGTTATGCAGCCTCTTAGCACAATGACAGTTGTACATGAAAGCGAGTAACATGTAAGGAATCCGCTTCGGTGGCTGCATGGTCTAAGGCACTACACTCGTAATCGAATGGACTGCTAAATACGGGTAAATCGGTGTTTGATCCCTGTCAGGTGTACTGAGGTTTATTTTCCCCTTAAACGTTTTTCCATTTTACTTCCACGCAAATGCGGTTTGATTATATTCAGAATTCTTCCTTGCTCATCCCTATCCCATTAGAATAATTTTCATTAATGCGTATAACCTGAACAGGTAGTAATACGTGGTGGAAAAAAAAAGCATAGAAGAATGTAATACTTGTTTTTGTGTAGGTTTAGTACTACCCTACTCCGTTGATAACACAGTTTAAGGCGTCAATATTTCGATGGATTGCATTTCCATCGACATGCAGGTTGAGGTTGTAATTTCAATCGGGTGTACTTGGGGCTGTTTTCCCACAACTGCACCCATACTCCCTTCTTGCTAATGTGGGTGGGTTTATTACTCCTCCTGCCCCCCCAAATTAAGCTACCTTTCGTTAAAATGTAAAAATTTAAAAAAAAAACTTTGGTTTTAAACGTACTATTCAAAAATCATAGTCTTTTAACAGTTTATAACTCCTACTTGATAATTTTGAACTTTTTTTTGACAGTGTAAAAGTTCTTTTTAACAGCCATGTACACAATCAATTACGATATGTTATGTTTTGTTATTTTTATTGGTATCTAGATTGTTGTACTACTCACTCTCGGTTTAATCAGCACTGCTTCGCTTGCTGATGAAATAACTTGATGGTTTGTGTATCTTATCCTGTTCCCGGAAACTTAAAGAATACCATAGAAGTATCTTATTGATCCGGTGAGTGTTTTTTTTAGGTTACTGGCAGAAAACAAACACACATATAAAATTAAAAAATTGATTATTTACTCATTTTATCATTTATAATACTCAGAGAGTAAATAAAAAACTCCACAAAAATTTGAAGGGCCAGACAGACCCTAGAGTCTTATTGCACATGTGTAAACTTGTGAAACATATTTATACTAAAAAAATCAAGTAAATTTCAATAAAAAAAGGTCAAATTTACCGTCAAATGAAACTATACAAATCTTGTAAGGAATAATGACACAATAAAATGTAAAAGGTTTTTATGTACGACTTGAAATAAAATAAAAGATCTTGATACAAAGTAGTATTCCAGACGTAACGATAGTGTTGATGTGAAAGTCGAGTTTTTAAATTACGTTGCAAATGAGACTATGGACATTATATATTGATTACATTTTAACAGCACCTTTGATCACATTTTTATCACGTAGAAGATAACAAACAATATTATTATTAAAGGAGACCAGTCTTTCACAAGAGAGTAATAATGACATATGTTTATATTAAAATTAGAAAACAGATTATTACTTTTCAAGTACTAATGAGAATTTGGAGTTAAATTAAAAGTTAAAATAATTTTAATTTTGACAAATTTGTTTTGGATGTGATTAATTTTGGTCTTTTTTAATTATGACTTAGATTCGGTTAAATTATTAGTATCGCAAAAAAAAAGGACTAAATGGCTGAACCTTTATCAAAATTAATATTGTATTTTTTTTAATTCTTATGTTGTTAGTAAAAGAATAAAATTGTATAATGTGGACATCCTAAATCCTTATTCTTGAGGAAAAATAATTCTTAAATTTGTCTGATATTTTTATTCTTTATTGCTCTTCGGTTCAATTGTGTTTTCAAATTTTAAAAACGTGTCTAATACCTCATTACATACTCTGCCTCGACTGAAAATAAAAGGCTTTCATTCTTTAAAAATTCACTTATATCCCATTCACGATAGGAGTTACTCACTGAATGGTCTTTTTTCCTACCAATATCCTACTATATGGTAGATTTATGGTAGGGGAAAAGGCCTTTCAGAAGTCATTTCCTACGGTGAATGGAATCTAGTTACATAGAGATCTTGTAAAATAATGTGGAACATATAGGCCCTTTTCTCCTTGTACGTAACGAAGTGGGGAGATGTTTTTCACTGAAGGGCAGGGAAGGAGGGTTGTGGGATAGGGGGTCTATTTGGTGGCTGCCTCTATCTTAATAATAGTGAAGAAGAGCTGAAAAAAAAACATAGCTGAAAAGATCTAAGAAGAAAATATAAAGCATTCTTCTCCTTTATCCACAATTTACTAAGCTTCTTACTAAGACGAGATAATTATATCTCAATAAAGAGCTAAATATTTCCCAATACGCTCACTTGAGCTTTTATTTATTTTGTGTACATATTTTTTCGTAGTTTTTTTTTCTTTGGTAACATAATTTTAAACCGAATCGATCCGTTGACCTGATTCTTGTTTTTTTTTGTAGGGTTATTTTTTCTGTACCCCATCCCGCATTATTCCTTGTAACCTTGTTCCTGGCGTAGGTCCAAAAACCAAACTGTTATCTTCAGGAGTTTTGGCAACACTGCTAAAAGTACTATGACCCAAAGTTGAAATATGGGGTGACTAAAAAATCTCCTTTTAGGGCAGAAGTCATCTTCTCTTCTTTTTTTTTTATTGACGATGAGTATATTCGTTACAGTATTTTTTCCATAAAGAGACAGCGTTTAGAAAATTGGTCATGATAGGTTTTTGATTGTTGACTCTATTGTGATAGTTTTATTCTATCTGTATGAATCGAATATAGCTACTTATAAATAATTAAAACTATGCAAGACTTCCAAATATATTATCTCAGTCAGGATTTCATCAGCCTACTTAGTTAAAAAGACCTGGTTGGACTCCTGAATTGTTAAAAACATTTATCATCAGTAAAACTAAAGTTTCACACTCTAACATAGATTAAATGACAAATGAGAGATGTGGTACTATATCTTTTCTAGATTGAGTTGGTTTGTAAGTTGTATACCTACATAATAACTTTATTCAGAAATTTCACGCTATTTTTTTCACTTGATGTAAGCCATAGTAAGCTCAAATTATATATTATTTTAATGGCAGACTACCGTTTCTCTTTTTGTAGAAAATGTATTTCATCTATAACAACCCATTACTTAAAATTTACGACGTGAGGGAATAAAAAGTACTTTCGCTCCATTAAAAAAAAATTTAATGCTCGAAAGAGATAAAAAGAAACTAAGGCCAGTATAAAAAGATTTGAAAGCCACTACGATTAATTTTGTGAATCAGAAATATATAGTTAACGTAATTTAATTGCACAACTATTTTTATACGAGAATATGATTTTTTTAGTAGTTATTTACAATGTAAATAAGAGCTAGCAAACATATTTATAAAATTATATATTTTATTAGAATAAAATATCTATTATACACTAGCTAGTAAAATATAACACTGAGTTTATTGAGGATTTTTCCATTTGAAACGCCTTTTAACATTACATTTTGTTGTAATGTAAACTATACATTTTTTTTCAATATTACATTTATTTATCTTGAATTTTGTTTTAATACAATTTATAGTGCAATAATAAAAACGAGAGTTATAAAATGATTAATTAACTAAGACAAAAAAAAGCATATCAATTTATCACACGACAAAAGAACTGACTTTATGGGAATTACATCCATGAGAACTTTATTAAGTTATAGAATGTTACGTCTCTTTGTTCCAGTGCATTATGACTTTTTCCCTCGTAAAATACGAGAAGCCATTTATATATTTTAACCATCAGTAAAAACAAGGAAACATTTCAGAAAAAAAAAATAGTAAAAATGTTGATTGTTTTACTACCTGTAGAAATAAAGCTTTTATATTTCTAATTTAGCTGAAAATTGTATTTTCTTTCTCTCTTGTGTTCATATTCTTCACCTTTTCTTTATCTTAAGAAAGAGTAAAATAAAAAAATTATATATTTTAACTCTTTTTTTTTTCTCCAACCTCAAACCTCTTACGAAAATTTATCTGACATTCCTTGGGGCATAAAAGAATGATGTTGCTCGGTTTATATTTCAAGACAGAGCTTCATCAAGATGTATGAGCCACAAAAAAAAAATAAGAAAAGAAGATTTAATGTACGTACACTACATGAAATATAACACATTTTCAGTCTGCTCGTAAAAAACCAGACTTAAGGCGTAATATTCCCATATTAAAACTTAAATAACTATTACTGACCCAAGGATCTAGGGCTTGATCACCGGAAGGATTCAATACGTATTATTTATTCTATATATAGTTGTTTAAAGTTTAGTGATCTCAATTTTGTGCTTAACACTATTTTTTATATTTAAAACATGAAGTTAATTCGACAATAATTCAAGGGGTTAAAACCAACCAAAAGTATCTTCTTCTTTACTAACTAAAACTTATAGATGAGGGATGTGCCTAATTTAATTTCTCAAATATTCAAGGGGAAGCCGCAATTTCATGGATAATATGCACTCCTAATTTTTTTTTAAACATAAATCTGGCTCAGAATTAAACCACATTCAATATGACGCGTGTATATTGAAATCCTTCGTTTTGGTTTATTGGCAATCTAGTGTAACATTACTTCATAGTTTTACTTTGCACAACTTAACAGTGGAATCTAGCAAAATATGTTACAGTATTTTAATATTTCCTGGTTATGCAGTTTAGTTCGAGTTTTCGATAATCTGAGGTGTACCTGGTCGCGTTAAACTAAAACCATCATCTGCCGCCGTGATGTATGTGGTCAGTGCACCTGGCTACGAACCTAGGGGTCCCAGGTTAGGTTTAAGACTCTCACTGGCTCCAAAACTCCATATTCACTTCATCCCATCATCTCATTGGGGGTACAACGTGTACACAGCCTCCACAGCTGTACCCTGGACAAATCTTTGTGCCACAAATAATCTACATACAGGCGACCTAATCGAATGACATGTCCATCCAGGTCAGTCATTATATATTCTAAAAAAAACTCAAACCATCGAGATTATACTCTTAATGTAACTAAACATGTTAAACATATAAAATATTCATGGTGTATAATTTCTTACTCTATAGCATTAATAACTCGAAATTTAATTGCCACTCTTACAAAAGTACTCCATCTATCCCTATCTAGTTCTATCCAGTCCACCTCATTACACCTTATCTATTTCAGGTCCATTCTAATGTTATTCTCAAATCTGCATCTAGTCTTACCAATAGTTTCGCCAGTCAAGACCCTGAACACGGTTCTAGATTCTCCCGTTCGCACTGCATGTGCTTTACGTGACTTAATCATCATAACAATATATTGTAATGAGTACAGGGTATGTAAACTAATCATCATCAAACTCAAAACTCACTTCGTTGGCCGCATGGTCTAAGGCATCACATTTGTGTTAGACTGGCCTGCTGAAGACGTGGAGATAGAGTTTATAGTCTAAATCGGGTTAGTTGAGAGTGTTTTTTCATAAATTATTTCCCACTCTCCCTTCATGCGGGTAAGTGCAGGTAGATTACTTGTAACATGCTTCCTTCCTCATCCCTACCCCATTAGAGTTATAATATCTCATATATACAAAGGTGGATTATTTTTTTAGTTTGAGTTTGATTATTATTATTATCATTATCATTATCACGTCTTACTACCTGCTCAGATTTTACGCATGTAAGCTATATATATATATAAATAAATAAATGTATAAATATATATAAAAATAAATGTATAAATATATATACATAAAAATAAATGTATAAATATATATACATAAAAAATATATAAAAATAAATGTATAAATATATATATATATATATATGTTACATTCGTAAAATCTGAGCAGGTAGTAAGACGTGGTGATAATAATAATAATAATCAAACTAAAAAAAATCAACCTTTTTAATTCACAGCACTTAAAGCTAAAAGTGCCAGTCGAGCGTAACAAAAAGAATCACTTTTGAATGAAACTATTTTATTTTGAATCAGAAACTACTCCTATGTGAGCTTTTCTTCGTTTAAGCTCAGGTTTCTGAAATGTATGTAAACGTATTCGTCGGATGTATTTTGCGCTGCTCTAGTCTGACTTTACTTTTTCGCGTAATGAATTCAACTGTAGGTTAGAGGTAGCAACTCCACGTCATCTGGCATATTGAACATCTCAGACAATCATCCTGTTGCCTTCATCCTGAGTGAAGCTAAAACAGCTCTTAGAATTAATTATATATAGAATACACATATATGAGAGATTTCTCGCTCAGTCATGAGTAAATGATTCGAAATATAATGTCCATCTTATTGTAAGAACTTAGCTAGAGATTGTACGCCTGACGCTGATTTGAGAGAACAGGATTCGACCCTAGCTTGATAAAATGATAAAAGAGGTGTGTGTGTGTGTGTGTGTGTGTGTATACATACATAAAAATATATATAAATGTATGTATATATATATATATATATATCAAATTGGGGCTTTCCATACTATCTTTAGAGAGTTTCTTATGTTTTCCCTTAAATATATATATATATATATATACATCCCTTTATATATATATTTTTTTATCATTATACATTTACCATTATATATATATATATCAAATTGGGGCTTTCCATACTATATTTAAACAGTTTCTTTTGTTTTCCCTTAATATCGTTTCAACCTGTAATATTGTGCTTTATTGTCATTAAATCAACTTTCACCTTTGTCTACACCGAAAGGTAGCAAGCTAACCTTGCATTATTCTACTATGGTATGATTTATAAGGTAGAGTAATAATCCAATCTGTCAAGGTAAGACTGCTATATTTCAGGCTAGACGGCGCGTGTTTCAATAAAATGAGTAGGACTGTTGTTATTTCTGTTACAACCCACATACAAATTTATTTATTTTCTAAAGGGGAATACAAAGATCTACATAAATAAAAATCTGGCATGGTTTGATCTATATCTTGAAGAATTTTTCCCCTATGCAATTGTTAGTTGGTCTGTATGTGTGTACGTGAACCTTCTATAGGTCGCAAATAGCAATAAATCAATCCCAAGCTTGTTGTATTCGCTTCGTCTCGTATCAGAATGTTAACACTATTGAAATTCATTCAGATTGGATAACCAAAGTTTGATTCTTTTTTCAGAAATGTAGCTCTAGACTCAAATAAAAGCAAGAAAAAGGTTTGTACTTTTGGTTTTTCAAAGTAGTTTATTCAACATTGCCAAAATGGGTTTGCGATCTATTTGGATCGGCCTAAAATGAGTTAACATAATACGATTATTATAACAGGTATATGTCATAATCTGATATCAAGTTAGTTTTTCACTTTATTTGTAAATGTGAGGTTTTATTTTTAAATTTTTAAATTCATTTAAGTCAATAGATTCACCACCCTCTCTATCAAACATGCGATGTCTACTTAAGTATATTTGTCACTCTTCACTAAATAAATAGTACTCTCATACACATTTTCGTTAACTATGTTCAAACAAATTATACGTTTACTCGAAAGCTTACAATCAGATTTTAGAAATAGTTCTATTTTAGTAAAACCATTTTTATTACCTTTTACCTAAGAAAGTAGACTATATATTATCCGCTTATTTCCCCTCCTAAATTTATTATTATTAGCACCGCGTCTTACTACCCGTTCGGGTTATACGCACTTACGCTAATATGTAATGCTAGGGTGATTGTGAGATGAAATGAAGGACCTACAGTTTAACGGGGAATCCGAACCACGGTGGAGACCTGGCATTCCCAACATTCACAAGATGTCTTGTCAGAGGTGAAGGACGGGTTTGGTAATCAGATAAATCTGTGCCGGGACCGAGGATTGAACCCCAGCCGCCAGCACAGAAGTCTGACACCTTACCCCTAGACCCCTCCAAAATTGAATCGGTGCATAGGCCTTCGGATATGATCAAACGATTTCCGCACGTCCATTACAGACGACGCCTTAAAATGTGAGTTAAGAATGATCTTGAGAACGGGATGATTCCCCGATAGCTGTGAGGATAGAGTATTACCGTATTAATCCAAGGGTCCCGGGCTCGATTCCCGTGTCTAAGTGTCATTTTTCAGTTTAAAGAATAAAATAACTATTGGATAGTAAAACGTGGGGCTAAGTAAAAAAACCATTGCGTTCCATAATTATAAATCGAGTTATTGGTGCTGATATATATTTATATACTCCTATTTTGCTTCTATTTTGTTTGATTGGAAATTTATTTTATTGGGTTGATTATATCTTCTAAAATATATTAAATTGTACTTAAATATTGTATATCAGCTCAAAATAAGGACTTTATTCAGTCTACAAAGAACACAAATGTCTTTTTATGTATAAGTTTTGTGAGAAATGTATTAATTAAGATTATTAAACCATTATAATTCAGATTATATTCAAACAATTACCTATTTTAATTGTAATTATATATGAAACAATATCTCGAGTTTAGTGTCTCTGATGATAGCTATACAAATGGAATATTCTTAACGTGGGCTTATCTTAAGAGAACTTTCCCAATTAATGAGTTGATTATACTTGCTGCATTGGCCTCATGGTCTAACGCGCTCCTCTCTCAGTAGACTAGACTGCCGACGATGGGGTGATTGAGGTTTTAATCTCTGTCTGGTGTAATAAGGGTCGTTTTACCTAAACGTGTATCCACTTTTCTTGCAGGAAAATGTGACAACACTTTCTCTAAATATAACCTTTCTAATCCCTAACCCATTAATAAAATTATTACAAAAGCGTATAACCCGAACGGGTATTAAGACGTGGTGCTAAAAAAATCAGTGGATTTGAACACCAAATTATAAATTAATATAGTGTTAGTTTACTGAAGTACTAATAATGAAGTTATTGTTTGAAGCAACTATAAAAATATATATTTGGCTCTATAAATCTTTCTATGAATAATTCTTGATGAACCAGTCGTATTGTGAAATTTTTGATATAAATATAACTCTACATAAACGCTAACCACACCGGTGGTTGCATAGTCTAAGATAATATGGTTTTCAAATAATTAGAATAGATTGGTGATAACACGTTAGTAAGGATCTAATATTGATATTGTGTGCTCAGGGCTATTTTCTCATTCCCACTCACTCTAATGCAGGCACGTTTCTTCTAGGCTATCCTTTAAATTCTTATCCCTTATAAGATTTTAAACACTGCATCTTTCTACCGGTTCAGGTTATACGCATATATAATTACTTTAATTGGGCAGGGATGAAATAGGAATATTTTTAGAGATAATCTACCCTCTTTTGCATGGAAGTATAGTAAGAAACTGTTACCCCCCCTTTTATTTATATCCCAAATAAAAATCAGGTTGGTAACAAGAGAGTTTATTTATTTATTAACAACAA
>CABFOW010000393.1:0-29966 GCA_902141385.1 Timema californicum
ATTATTATTTAGTAGTGGTCATGGTAGTAGTAGTTGCAGTAGTAAGGAAACACCTGCTTCCGTGGCCCCATGGTATAACGCGTTACTCTCGCAATAAAATAGACTACCGATGACAGGGAGATCAAGGTTAGATCCCAGTCGGGTGCACCAGGGGAGGTTTTCCAGTCACTATATACAAATGCGGGTGCAATTATTCTAAAATCAACCCTCATCATTCCTAATAAATTGGCGTAGTTACTATATAAGGGTATAACCCAAACGGCTAGTAAGATTCGATGCTAAAAAAAAGTAGTAAAGAAACAAATGAATGCAAACCTTTTTAAGACCTATTATGTTCATACCTCAACTTTTGTATCATCAATAAGTTAGCCAAAATAATTTTAACGTTGGTCCAACATTTGATTGCCCCCCTCCCCCCCAATTCTCCGTGCTTCCTATCTACCCATCCTTTATCCCCTCCCCCTTCTTATAACCCACTAGTCTCTTATCACTCTTTATTTTTAAGTATAATAGGCTATAGATGCCCCCTATACAATTTAACCGCTCCACCGCAAGCCGCCACTGCAGACAATTTTCATCTATTTGTACCTCGGGCTAGAAAAAAAACAATTTTACCGATTGGGCTAAAATTTGATATCTTGGCTTTTCATAAGGTAGCTCCGAGGAGTTTTTGGAAAAATGTATTATATAACTCTAAATTTAGGGGTAGTTTACTAAAGGGCACAAAGAGAAAAAATCAATTTTCTTGAAGTTCGCTCTAACGATTTTGATTAAATTGTATGTCTAGACATTGTTTATTACTATAAACAAGATGGCAATCCTCATTTTCTCATGAAAATGACTTTGAGGCTACTATACATGAAGGAAATTTTCCAATTTTCATAATTTCTGCGCAGCTATTTGAGATACGAAATAACTTATCATTGTAAAGTTGTAGTACTATTAGATATACAAATATTTTAATCGAAATATATTTATAAAATAATAATTTCTAAGATACACGCATATATAATTCAGGTCTTTGAAAATTAATTTGACTCTTTAGCTCTTTGGTGGACAAAGATGTTTCTCTTTTCTCAATGTTTTTGTAACAATGTTCCTAATGCCATAAAGTAAGCAAGTAAAAGCGTGTCTTATTTCATTTATGATCTTTGGTGTAGTGTTTCTACAACAATGTATAGATCTATAATTTTGTTTCACAAATCTTACGAGTTTTTAGTAAATGTTTATTAATTTTCAAGATAGAAGCGGGTCTGTGTTGTGTGCCATACCATTTATTTTTAGTCTCAGTATATGTGTCCGACTTCGTGCGAGAAGGTCAAAACTTTACAATAATATGTACCCCACAATCTTACATAATTTCTCATGTAGTATTTAGTCTGTGATAAAAATTTAAAAAATCTGGCATTAGTAAACGCTCTTTAAATTAATTTGTTTTAGAAAAACCAACATACATTCTTATATAAAACACTTCCTAGATATTCCCTTTGAACAAAAATGTAAAAGCTCCTTTGGTTGTTTTTTTCTCAAAAATTAGTCATAAGTTAACTACCCTTAATTTGAGGGCTAGAATTTTTTTTTAAACGCCCGTTGGCAAGAGCATAAAACATCAAAATCTCAGTTGTAACAGAATTGTATATAATTGTAAGACACTTTTTTGAGTTCGTGGGCGCATAAATGGTAAAGATTCCTCTTTACCTGGAAATTATCAATTTTCACAATTAGAATATCTGTGTCTGTATGAGAAAAGTAAACATTTAGCACACATTTATAAATATTCAAATGTTTTCAATTTCAGTAAAGCTGTTTAGAAAATACAAACATATATTTTATAGCTGTCGTAATTGGTAGCATTTTACTAAATTATTATGGTTATTTTATTTGTGTTTATATTATCTATTAAACGTGACAGATGCAAATCACATGACTTGACGTATGAATACGTAAAAGTATTTTTAGTAGCGGTTATTACTTATTGCTCTCATATACGGTTATTCATACCTCGTTCACAAGGAAAAGAGTTTAAATAAAGAGTATAAAATTTAATTTATTTTCATTCGACCTAACTGAAACAATTGCGTTTAAAAAAACACTTCACATTATATGTCCATACGAAATTATGTTTTCCCCATTTCTAGAGAACATATTAATTCTTTAAGAAATAAAACAACTATTTCAAACCATATATTCTTGTTTCTAATGATGTAATTTACCGAACCAGTATTTACTGTATTTATTGGACACAATACATCGTTAGATGTACAGGTCTACTAAAAAGTTCATTCACCTATGTAAATTGTTCAATAATGCAAAGGTACAATTGTACTGAGTAACTGAATGGCTCCCACGAAAACCAAAAACAATCGATAGTTTCACTAGATATGAGCTACATACAACCAACTCACACGTCCATTGGTGGGAGAACGAAAGCGATGTTCGGGGGGGCGAGAGAGGAGGGGCGCGGTACGTAGCTACAAGATAATATCAACAAATAAATAATAATAATAAAAACACAGGACGAGAGACGGAGGCGGGAGTGAAACTTAATTAAGGAACGAAACGCTATTCACATCAACAGAGAACCCATTAAATATTAACACTCGCTCACAAAACAAAACTTCGCAATTAAGCAAACAGCATCGACGAGTCCGTTTTCTCCCTCAAATTTACGAGTGAAAACAAACGTTATTACAAAAGAACGGAGAAGTGGGGGGGAGGGGGCTTATAAAGGGGGGCGGTGGGGGTGTTTCCACGAAAGCAAAACTCGAACCGTTAGAATATGCGCAAGGCTAGGTCCAAGAACTAATGGTATCAAAAACACGACATTAAATTCTGTAACACTTTACAACAGTAAATATTATATCGCCATCGCTCACTCAAAAGAAGACATCACTAATGTAATAAATTACTACAGTTTAAAAATGTTATAGTAAAAATATGTAATCATAAAAAGGTTACACACCAAGAGTTAAAGACTCGCATTTCTGTAGGGTTACCCCTTGGTTAGTTGGCCAGGGTTCGTAACCCAGGCGGGAGCGATTTTCTCTATGGTTTTCCCTCATCCTCTTTTCATGCCAGTGCAGATGTACTTACTCTGTTCCTACTCCTCCCTTAATAGCCCGTGTATTAAACGATCTAATTAAAAACCTGATTTTAAGAATAAGAAGAGATGTAGATGTACAGACTAGGTATTTGTTTAGTGCGGGAAACGAGTAGGAGCCTATCAAGTTGGTTTGGAAATTAAATTACCTTTTTAACGCAAGTTTAGACTTGGACGTGGCTTATTTAACTCGGAGAAAAAGCAGGCCTTTGTCAATGAGCTAAGATAAATTTATAATATAATTAAACCCAGATTTTTATAAAAAGCCCACTTTTGAGCACCAACATTGATTGAAAGTCAATAAAATTAGTGTTTCTATAAATATGTCTTATTTGATTTATAAATTAAAAAGTTAATCCAAAAAAGTGATCAAAAGTTTCCAATAATACTTTCTCATGTATTAGAGTATAATCTACATTAATAATTAAAGAGACTAAGAATGAAAGTCCCCCGCTTCGGTAGCCGCATGGTCTAAGGCGTCAATCTCACAATAGACTACCCTGCCAATGACGGGGCGATCCGTGTTCGACCCTGCTCAGTTATAATGAGGGTGCAAACAGTTTTCCACCCTCTCTCTCCACGCCAATGCGGGTACATTTAATCTAAAATCCAACATTCCTCATCCCTAGCCCAATAACGTAATTAGTTCATAAGAGCGTATAAGCCAAATGGGTAGTAAGACACGGCACTAAAAAAAATGCCTCTATATAACAGGCTATAACACAATTTCCTTGGTATTAATTCCCTAAAATAAAATAATCATCAGGTTTTATTACCTATTCAGGCTATACGCATAGCTATTTGATAAGTACTCTAATGGGTTAAAGGATGCGAGAGAGAAACCCTTTAGGGAAAAACTAGACCCAGGAGAGTCGACCGGGATTCGAGCCCCGATCTTCAGACGATCAGTTCAGTGACACGTTAAACCAGGGATAGCAAATCCACGGCACGCGTGCCACTGGACGGCATGCGAACACTTTGGGTGACATGCCGACATAAAAAACAAAAAAAAACTCAATACAATGTTTTCCAGCGTTGTATAATGTTTTGAAGTCAATAATATTTCGACAACCATGTCATTCACATTTTACAATAAACTTTGTGAAGTCAACGGTTATAAATCATCTGGTGTGCTATTGAAGACAAATAAATTATGAACTTAATAAAAATACCCCAGCTAGCAAAATACAAAACACATGTTACAAACTAATATGGGAAAGATTATTTAAGTTATTGATTTTAACATGTATACAAATTTGTTGCCTGTTTTTTCACTTGAAGGTGTTACTTTCAATGTTTTTACCTCGAGTTGATAACATTAATATTGTCTTAGACACTCACCTTCGCATTCTGATCAATTTTCCTTCTGTATAATTCGGGCATTTAAAAAATATTTACAATTTTATTTGAGCAATCCATTACATCTCATAATATTTAACAAGTTTTTATTTTTAAGCACTCATTAAGAACGTAAATAAGAGGTGGCGTAGTACATTCTAACTTATTTCAAAATTCAGCTGGTCCTTAAGTGTCACACTGGTCGGGAAAGTTTCGTCATCACTGGCATAGACCGTTCTACCACTGAAGCGGGTGAGACTACGATTAAATAACTGTATTATAATGCTCTATAAGTTCCATATTTTCATGCACGAAAAGAGCCAATGTATAAAACTTCATACTAGAGAGTTATTAAAAGTAGTCGGGACCAATGTAGTTTTCTTTTTACTCAACTGGTTTTTTTTACGACCAAAGATGTAATCGGTCATTTGAAATTAGTTACATCTTGGTTCATAAAGGCCAATGGGTTTTGTAAGCACCGCGTCTTACTACCCGTTAGGGTTATACATTTAAGTATTAATTACGCTAATGGATTAGGAATTGGTAAGGTTGAATTTAGAGTAAATGAACCCGCATATGCGTGGAGGGAGAGTGGAAACTCATTTAGGAAAATCCGCCCCCAGTACACCCAACCGAGATTCGAACCTCGATCTCCCCGTCCTCGGCAGTTTAGCTCAACACAAAAATAGCGCGTTAGCCAACTACGCCAACGAGACAGGTAAGGCCAATGTTGAGTTGGGAAGTTGTAAGATAATGTTTGTTAGGTTTGATCTCTTTGTTAAGCTCTCCTGAAAAACACCTATTTTGGACATCCGCCCTTTTGACCCCAAGTCACAGATATATACACTGCAATATCTGGACCAACTCTAGGAGTGCGACTGCGCAGAAGCAAGCAAAATAGATTTTGGCGGGAAAATCTAGAAGTGATAATTTCCCGACTTCGGGTTAAGGTGAGAAAGGGGGAAAGACGGGTGTGGGGGAGGGGTCTGGTAGGGAACGCGAGTAGAGGTTCCTAGTTTTGCAGATTTTATACTTTTTTTTAGACAAGAATTAAATAATCCGTCAAAAGATGTTTTACATATCTAAACAATTGTAGCTTCATCTGTCACGAGCACGCGGAATTTGAGAACTTATCAAATGATAATACGCTCATGGTATGTATTTAAGAACTGTCGCCGTGTGAAGAAAATTAAACTATGTTTCTAATGGAGAAATATATATTTTTATTTTGCCGAGAGAATTTCTGCTAAGAAAATTGCAATCCCTACCACCTCATCCTAAAATATGTTTACTTAATAACGCAGTAAGCGTATAGCCCGAACGGGTAGTAAGACGCGGTGCTAAATATTATTATTATTATTATTAATAACGCAGTAAAAATGAAAGAATAAAGTATTTTTTACCGAGCAATAAAAACATTATATTAAAATAATATAAAGTCCAGCACTTTCTAAACTATCAAAAATTTAATGACAACATAAACTAAGCAACAAAATATTGCAAATTATTTGACAAGTATTGACACAGGGATTATTTTATGTCTTGCATTGACAATATTCGGCGTCGCCAAAAGAAATTAAATTTTAGCTAAAAAAAAGTATAGGTATTAAATTTTCCGTATATATTGATTTCCATAAAAGTAATAATTCCCTGGAGTCCAAATGAATTTAAAAAAAAAAAGCAGTCACTAATTTATCTCTGAGGCGCATGTTTCCCCACTGCTAATAAATAAATACATTTTGTTTTAAATTTATCTCTTTCAGAAGGAAAAAAATCAGCTTTAAATGTGTTTATTTTGGATTCCAATAAATCGGTATTACTCATGCGTCAGTAATTAAACCATGTTTGAAAATAGTACTCTTCTAATTGTGCACAACATTTTTTATTTGCTTCTAGATTTTCTGATAGCATTAATCCCAACGAACTAACTCAACTTATAATTAATTAAGTAGGCAAAAAGTTTTGTGTATGTTTACAGCTATTACATATTTGGAAAGAAACAAATTCGATCTAACAATATTAAGATCAGTTAATTGTCAGTATCGTTTAAAGTTATTCATCAGTTTTTAAACGAAGACAACTGTATATATTCACACAATTCCCCGTAAAAACCAGCAGATCGCTAGGCCTCATGACGTCACTACAAACGGAGCTGCCCGTAACTAAAAAGACGCCCATGCTTGAACAGGTAGTAGAACGGGATGATAAACAAAATGAAACCTATGAAGAATTTATGTTGGCCGAATGATAAAAATATATATATTCTAAGATTTACCAGTCTTCGGACTTTTACAGTAATATATATATATATATATATATATATATATATATATACACACACACACACACACACACATATATAAATTATACTGTCACACATCTTACTGCCCGCACAGGACTTTCAAAGTAGCACTAATTTAAGGGCGCATGATAAGTTTAAATAATAAGTGCACCAGCAGAGAAAAAAAAGGATAAGTAAAAGATCACAACGCGAAAAAAAACTTTTACACCTAAACAAGATAAAAAAAATTCTCGACAAGAGCTTCAAAGACCATATTGTAGTGCGAGTCTATCGCTCTAAACGATTCAACCACAATATATGAAGCAAGAGTATGGTTAATTTATGAACCTTAAAATTAGAATGTTCCCAATTACATGAAGCCTTAAATAAACGAGATATAGAAAGACATAAATCAACACCAAAATCACAGACATCCCAGGTTGGAACATTATATAAATATGTATATAAAAAAAGTACATCGCAGCCTTCGGAAAAACTTACACTTATCTCTTACATAATAGTAAACTGTTGTAAGTTTATATATAAAAAGAGGCACAATACTCATAGAATACCCCGAGATACAATATACTCGTACATGTTATTAACTTGAGTTATTTTACGTCATTAACCACTAGTTCGAGACAAACAAATTCCCTATAATTTTCTCAAACAAATAACTTTTTAAGAGTTGTTTTATTGTGCTGGGGAAGAATTGTACATGGCTAATAACTATAATTTGGTGTCTGCGCCGTTGTTTTGCTTGTTGGAACATTATAAAAGGGGGTGAGGGGGGGAAAGGGGGAACGTTTCTAGCTCACAGATTGGAAGTAGTCAGGTTCACCAGTAACGCTAGTGGGCCAACTGGGACAAACAAATGCGACCAAGGCCGCGCGCACGTCGAAACTACCGACATGTCAGATTCAGGAGGAAAACAGCTATCGACAATTCTCAAGCCATGTTCCAATTTTAATCGAGAATTAATTACTTTACTACCCACTTTGACGGTCTAATGGTCTTAAGGCGTCACTCTCGCTATAGATTGAACTGCCGATGACGGGGAGATCATGGTTCAAATCCCAGTAGGGTGTCCATCCAAACTATATTTTTAAATTCCCTGACTTTTCCAGGTTTTCCAGATCCAGTTTACTTTTTCCCAGACCACTATTTATCGATATTACTTATACTACGAAAATGTTTTTTTAAGATCACAGATTAAATAGTATGTTTTTTTTCTAGATACATACACATTGTGAAGTTGTATCATTCAATAAAGGGATTAAATAATTTCTGCCTCCGGGGAAATGGACTATTTTAAGTTAAAAATAGATTTCAGTAAAATTGTATTGAGCCATTAAAAGATTGCCTCAAGCAAGAAAGATATAAAATAGTTGTGGGACAGAGTCATACTTAGTTCCTTATACTTAAAATGTAGGCCTAGTTAAATTTTGCGCGTGTGAATAATCATGACTCAACTTTGGCTAAAGACACGTGGCAAAAGGGTGCAGAGACACTAAACTTACTTGTTGACCTTGAGAAGTGATATAAGTCTGCTCAACATGGACAATGGTGTGAAATGAAAGTGATTCCAGGTATGTATTAACTGGAAGAAAAGTGTTATTTTTACTATTGTGAATCAAAATATGAGGCTTTATATAAACGCAATGTAAAATTTCCAGAAATTTAATAAAATTCCCTGACAATTCCTGTTTTCCAGGTCGCTGGACACCCTGAATTAGGATGTTTTCCCCCTAAATGATTTCATAATCTCCCGTTACTCAAATGAGGCTACACTTCTTCTAAATGCAACATTCCTCATCCTTAGCGCATTAGCGTAACTAGCAGATATAAGAACAGACCGAAAAAGGATTAAGGCGTGGTGCTAAAAAAATGTATTTACTCGTGGCGTCCACAACTATGGAACAATTAAAAATATACGACTAATTTTCACAACCTGTTAGAGAAATATATATTCTTAGCGCCGCGTCTTACTACCCGTTAGGGTTATACGCCTGTATACTAATTACACTAATGTGTTAGGGATTAGGAAGATTTAATTGAGAGAAAGTACACACGCATTTGCGTGGCGAGAGAGTGGAAAACCCACCCTCAGTGCACCCAACCAGGATCGAACCCCAATCTGCCCATCTTCGGCGGTCTATTATATTGCGAGAGTAGAGCCTTTGACCATGCGGCCACCGAAGAGTGTTTGAGAAATAGTGTTCGAGATTTTTTTATTGCTATCCTGGAATTGTGAACCAACAAACAAACCAAAACAAACAGCCAGGATGATAAAAGTGGGGGGGGATTTGAATATTTGTATAACTACGCATGGATCGCGAATCAAAATATACAAACTAACAAAATGCTATTAATGGGATATTCGAGTATTCGCTATCTTTGGATCGTGAATCAAGATATAAAAGCTAACAAAATGCTAAAAAAGGGTCTACCAACGATTTTGAGGTTTAGATCCCTAGAAGGTCAAAAAATGTATCATTGTGAAATTTAATTATAATACTTTTTTATAGAAAACTTTTTAGAGTATATTAGGTTGGCTACAAAATTTTATTATGTAATTCCTTGACTTTATCATGTTTTAAAGGGATTTAAAAACATTCCCGATACCTTTTTACGGTTTTCTCCCTTGGTGATTGCAATGTTTTTGTTTATTACATAAATCATAATTTTTTTAAACAATCCTAACTGCTAATATACATAAACATTCATTTAAAGTTATTTTACCAGTATTTAATGTTTTGTGTCCTTGTGTAAATGAGTTATCGAACAAACCTTGCACAGCCATCATATGTTAAGACTGCCAATATCTAGGCGTCGCATTTTGTTAACATCAAGAAACAAAATATTTAACTTTTGTTTAAATATTTAGGTAAAGAACTAGGCTGATTAAGTACTTAAATTCTCTGACTTTTGCTAAATTAAAAAAACTAAATTCCTTGCATCAAAAAATTCGCCGAGACATTTTCAGGTTTTTCCTCTGTGTAGGCACCATATTGTATGTTATATGTAATCTACCTTTCGTTTACTCTGTAAGGTAAAAAAGCTTACCTTGCTTGGTTCCACTATGATACAGATTGTAAGATAGGGCCATAGTGTAACCACTCAAGGTAGGACTGCTTTATTTCAGAGTCAACAATGAGTAACTACATGCTTATATAATTGTGTATGTGTATGTATATATTGTGTGTATGTACGATGTGCATAGCACAAGTTTTATTTCAACAAAGCGCGGCAAGGATGTCTATATTTTTTTTCAATTAGTCCTAGAAAGGTGAAACGGAGTCTTGATTAATGCCGTCAAGTCATTTCCAAGCCTCGGAGGAAGGTAAAACAAACCATATGGCTTAGAGCCTCTGGGTAGCAGCTGCTTTATTTCAATATTATAATTAACTAAGAAACAGTTTACATGTTAGAAGAGGGGGCCTTCAAGTTTTATGAAATATAATTAATAAAANCAGAGGTGAAGGAAGGGTTTGGTAATCAGATAAACCTGTGCCGGGACCGAGGATTGAACCCCGGACCCCCAGCACAGAAGTCCGACACCATACCCCTAGACCACCGTGTCAACCACGGGGACAAAGGAATGATATTTAATTAAAAACACTTTTTTTCGTGTGAGTGGGACATAAATAATGTAATTTTTTCATTAAAATAAGTAAATAAAGGGTCAATACGTGTTGAAACAGCTCGCAGCTTGCTAATTTAACGACACAATAAACTTTAAAATGAACGTATATCTTCTCGATGCAGCTGCTGGCTGATTCAACAACTATTCCTAGAATATAACTGTGACCTCAACACAAATAAACTAGCTGTACGGACATTTAAGACTTAATTCATCTTCGAACAGATGTAAAGAAAAGGAATGAAAGAAACGAAATTGACGATTTTGTTTGAAGTGTTCTAACATACTTTAGCTAAGAATGAAAATATATATTAATATAAATTGCTGGGCGTAATAAATCTTACATGTATAGGTATTCGAAAGGCAAATTCAAATTTACTAGCGGATCCATGAAAATGAAACGTGATTGAAAAACATATCGTGCTGATATAAGTTTAATAAAACAAAAATGGTATAACACAATCGTACAAACTCATCATAGTTTATTTATTATACTTAAAGTTTAAAACAAAATTTTCAAAAACAGGTTTTTAGTAAGCTACCCTTAAGCAGCCTAAGAAAAAACAAAAATTATATCTTGTTAATCACGATATACAGGCATACATTTTAAACAAAATTGCTCAGACAATTTTTATTTCAAATTTTCAAAAATTAATTATTTGTGTATAAATCTCAAATTATATGAGGGCAATTTCAAAAAAAATCTAATTTTCTGAGATTTCTTATAAATAAACTACTCTTAAGACCATCTATTTTAGAAAAATCAACATACACTATTATTTAACACTAGACCCTTTCCCCTCCCCCCCCCCCTTCCACATTATTATTTTCAACACACATATTAAAGAATCATCATAGACTCTACCATAAAATATGAGTGACTATCGACATTTTTATGAGGAATTAATTAAATTTTCAAAATAAAATATAGCCTATTTTACTCGCTAATAATGTAGTTTTATATTGGTGAAAGAATTTTTAAAATCGGTCCAGTAGTTTTTGAGTTTATCCATTACAAACTAAAAAACAAAAAATCAAATCTTTCCTCTTTATAATATTAGTGTAGATGTATATTAGTTTCCAAATAACCGTTTCTAACTAAATCGTTAGAGCCATTTTTTAAATAATACAATTTTTAAAAAGGCATCAATTTACTACCCCTAAAACAGATTTCCCCCTCAAAAACACGTCTTCAAGTTTTATTTTTCATGTCAAACACTTCCCATATATCCATTTAAGGCAAACTCATTTTCGAAAAATGTGGAATTTTTAAAAATTCCTTAGTGAAATTTTTTTTAATAAAAAACACACAAGTATTTTGTCAAATGCAAACACTTATTTATACCCATTTTAAATAATATAGTTAGAGCCATTTTCGAAAACTTTGGAACTAAAAAAATTAAGTAAGGTACCCTTAAATTGGGGCTTTGGTAAAAATAATTAAAATAACGTCCCGAGTTATCATTGCCTTATAACATCTAGATATAAAGTTTGAACAAAACTTATCTAACCGTTTTAAATCTAAATCCATGCCGAGGGACAGACGGAGAGAGAATGGTAAAATCCACTTTTTGAGGGTTCTGGTGAACATAAAACGTCATAATCTCGAGGACGAGAATTTTCACGGTTAAAATACTTTTTCTTTATTTAAGAAAGGAAAAATATTAATTCGTTTTTTTTATCACCGCATCTCACTCACTACCTGTTCAGGTTATACGCCTGTGTACTCATTATATTAATGTGTTTGGGATAAGGAAGGTCGAATTTAAAGGAAGTATACCTTAATTTGCATGGACGGAGAAAGGTAAGCCAATTTTGGAAAACTAGCCTCTGTACACTTTACCGGAATTCAAACATTGGTCTCCCCATCATCAGTAGTCCAGTCTATAGAGAGTCTAACCTCATACACTATTCAGCTATAGAAACGAGTCAAACTGATCTTGTCCGGAAAACGACGCTATTTTGGTTTTAGTTTAATCCGTGCAAAATACACCGAGCTGCCCATTAGTACAAAATGTTTTGATAAATACCATAAAGAAGTACAGTAAACAAAGTGGTCAACACATTTTTGTGAATATACTATGGTTACGACTGATTTTATTTATTCCAAATGCGTATAACCCGAACGGGTAGTAAGACGCGGTGCTAATAATAATAATTTATTCTAAACGGAGACAAAATTAGATTTGTTGTGTGTATATACACCGGAATAATCTGATTTGCCTGTGAGGGGAAGGTCGGAGTTCAAATCCCAGCCATGATTTATTTTCCCTAAATTGTTTATCACTTTATCTCCACGCAAATGTGTGTACATTTCGTCTAAGTTCTACCTTCCTCGTCCCAAAACTTTGAACGTATTTAAAATGTCAGGAGGCTGATTGATAGCGAGACGCAATGGAAATAAAGTTATTATTATTATTATCATATTTATTACTCGTGTTGTATATTTTGATTTATTATCTTTTCATGCTATATTCCCATCAATTGTAATTAATTTAATTTTGTATTAGTTTTTAAATATCAGACATTAAAGTATAAATTAATTTTAAATATCTGACATTAAAATACAAATTAAAATGAGTTTATAAAAGAATTTAACGGACAGTTTAATATGTAATTTCATATTCATTAATACATTACGTTAAAAAGTTTTAATGCAAACCATCAAATAAAAATAATGTAAAAATTTGATTACACTAGCATTCTGTAAAAATTGTCCAAAACCCATTTGGCTAAATATGAGCCGCATTACGAGTTGAGCTATTCAAAACACGATCTAACCTTATCAGTCACGTTAATCACTTAGGTATGAAAATACATTTCTAGCAAATAAATTATAATTGATGTTAATGAGAAACTTTTATCCTCAATTGTTCAAAACAATGTTTATACTATATATTTTAATTGTTTTTATTTTATTTGACATTAAAAACCACCAATAATCGCTAGATTTCAAAGAATTTTAAGCAAATTAAATAAAACTAATAGCTTTAAATGAGGGCATAAAACAATTTCAATAACATTATATTGGCCATAATTTGAATCCCTGATAACTTGGTTCGCAACTAAATCCTTGTAATGTTTATTAAATTTTGTAATTTATACGTACGTTATTGCAAACTTGTAATCCTTCATTTGGTTATTTGTAAATTAAATATATTAAGTTGTGAGGTAGTTTAGGTTTCTAAAGATCAGAATACATGACCTGACGTTTGAATATGTGAGAGTTGATCTAGTGTTGTTTCTAGCTGTCAGACAAGGTTATTCCCGAGAAAGTAGATCTTGTAGCTTTTCTAGTTGTTATTCCTGTGAAAGTAGATTAAGTAGCTTTTCTAGTTGTTATTATTGTGAAAGTAAATAATGTAGCTTTTCTAGACGTCAGACAAGGTTATTTCTGTGAAAGTAAGTTTAGTAGCGTTTCTGGATGTCAGATAAGATAATTCCTATGAAAAGTGAACTCAAATTATATGTTTTGATTTGCATTCTATTTTTATAAGCTATTAATTTTAGATTTGTAGTTTTGGGCCACTAATCAGTGCATCGTATTTTAAAGCAATTTATCAGTTTTCCCGTTTGCGAAGTGACGAGTTTTTGATATGAAATTGGTTCTTATTCTGTGAATAAAACTCTCGAAACTTTTTTTATTTTAGCGCAACAACNAAAAGCAAAAGGCAATCAAATAACTAACCAGATACCAAGTATGCACTTCACAGTTGTCGGTCGTCGAGTGGGATTGTGGGAAACCGCAAGCGGGCGACGGCTGCCCCGCGCGGAATAACCGCATCGAGCATCCTGCTCCATTGATAACAATAACGCGGACCTATCTGTGAAATCTGTGCGGTAGTTTTAAAGTCACAGCGTTTTGCGTTTTTTCCCCCTAACTTATAATTAAGTCATAGACTATGCCTTAAAATATGAGTGAAAAACGACCCTAAATACGGGATGATTCCTAGATAGCTCAGTGGTTAGAGCATTGACGTACTAAGCCAAAGGTCCCGAGTTCGATTCCCGTGTAAAGGTGTCATCTTTCTATTTTTTCAGAATATGATATCTAAATTCGAGTAAATCCTCACTAAAACAAATATAATAGCTTTGGCTATTTGATTATTCTAATTAAGTGTTTCGAAACCTTGTTTTCATACATGAACACATTAGGAGTTTGCGCGGCTTCGAAATGTCGAGGCCAAGATCCAAATCTTCTTCGCAACGACCTCGACACCCTCAATAATCTTTTCAATTTCGAGGAAATAAGAGTAATATTATAATGAACATATTTGAATTATTTCACTCTTATTATTATTATCATCGCATCTTACTACCCATTCGGCTTATAGCACTTACGCTAATGTGTATTATTAT
This sequence comes from Timema californicum, assembly GCA_902141385.1. Classification (NCBI taxonomy): domain Eukaryota; kingdom Metazoa; phylum Arthropoda; class Insecta; order Phasmatodea; family Timematidae; genus Timema; species Timema californicum. The sequence goes on from CABFOW010000393.1 coordinate 14,722, forward strand.
TATTATTATTATTATTATTATTATTATTATTATTATTATTAGCACCGCGTCTTACTACCCGTTCGGGTTAATATTATTATTATTATTATTATTAGCACCGCGTCTTACTACCCGTTCGGGTTGTACGCACTTACGCTAATGCGTAATGGTAGGATGATTGTGAGATGAAATGGAGGACCTACAGTTTAGCGTGGGGGGATCCGAACCACGGTGGAGGCCTGGCATTCCACACATTCACAAGTTGTGCTAAATACACGTCTTGTGAGAGGTAAAGGAAGGCTCTGGCAATCAAATGTCTCACTAAATAAGATATATTTTAACATATAATCATTTTTATAACAGCCGCTAAACAGTATTTTAATGACTAGTAGCGCATCGCGTCAATGGTCGAATAGTATAAAGTCGTCACCCTCGCAATATATTGGATTTCCAATGACGGAGAGATCAGGGTTCAAATCCCGGTCGGGTGTATCAAAGATTGTTTTCCCTAAATGGTTTTCCACTCTCCTTCCATGCAAATTCGGTATAGGTCTACTTCCTCTAAAATTAAATCTTTATTATCTCCCGACAAACTAGTGAAAAATGACATATGCTTACAGCCCGAACGAGTATTATGACGCGGCGCTAAAAAAAATATGTATATTAATCAATATAGCTAGTGATATACTTTGCTACCGCTACTTTCTTACTACACAATTCCCTGTTTTCCCCCAGGTTTTCCAAAAGAGATTCTTATTTTCCTAACAAGATATTGAGGCAAAAGAGGAATAAGATTTTACTTTCCATAAAATAATCTAGTGTAAAATCGTGTAATTTATGATTTAAAACAGGTTGATTTGAGGTTGGTGGGGAAATATTACATGCGCTGTAGCCGCTACGCAGCCCAACGTCTCAGAAGGAGATAAGAAATGTGATTGAATGTGTGGCAAGTAGTTTATTTCCCTACAAAGAGTATATAGTTAAAAACGTTCAGTAAAATGTTATAAATTCACACCAGGTGTGGGGCAACTCTGTTAACGCACTCCCCAATTTTTTTAAATTAATTCTTTTAGCACAATGTTTTACTACCCGTTCGGTTTACATGCCTATCTACACAAATTATATCTGAAGGTGGGCGTAGTAGGGGACGCGAGAAAAGACCAGCGATTTTTTTTATAGCATAGCATACTATCGATCAATCAGATGTTTTTCTTCGCACGGTTGTTTCAAAATTTGTTGAATATCTGTCAAAGATGTCCCAGAATTTAATGACAAACTGTTTGATACGTGTTATCTGTGAGTGACCGACCAAGCTTACTTGTATCGAGTGAGACACCACGGCCGATTCACCAACCCAACTCGGGATAGCATCACTGGAGCTTAGGAGAAACTTGTGTAGAATATAGATTTTTTTGTAAATAATAATTAGATTAAGATCCACACGTTCTTCAAACTGTTATGTATTATATCTTGTATATTTGTATCATGTTAAGTGTTTAGTTTATAGTGTAAGAATGTATCCTTACCTGTTCTTTTTATGCTTTCTTTATTAACTTTGAAGCGTATAACCCGAACGGGTAGTAAGACGCGGTGCTAAATATTATTATTATTATTATTATTAACTTTGAAGGATAGTAAGAGGTGATCCTTGGATAAATAGATTTTTTCACTGATGTACTATTATGATAATGATGATAATTACTACTTTTATTAATTTTTGAAAATATTAAACCTGCAGTCTCGCTAGAACTGAACTATTCTCTTTCAATTTATAATCTCTGCCTTAGCTTCTCACCCATCCGACAACTGGACAACGGACTTATCAAGAATCAACTCTTCATGACGACGGCGAACCTTACGGACGCAGGCTACTATACAGTGGCCAACTCCTTTCTTCCCCATCACCATCCATCATCACTTCGTGTTGTCCTCTCCCTCAATACACCTGACCTCCAGCCACCCCTCCGACCCCAGACAACTACCCTCCAACACAATTCCCTGACTTCGCAGACATCTTCAGACGAAGAGCCTACCTCACACAAACACCCAATAGACTAGACCTCCCTCACTGACCATATCCCACCCTCCCGGCCATAGCTGGACTGGCCACATTCACAACAGACCAATAAAACGAAGATCAACATCCATCACTACACCCCCTCACAACAACCTACCAGAAAACTCCCGACAACCAACATACACCCCGTAGAAATATAACAACTTTACGCTTACGTTAAAAAGTTTAATGCCGTTATGCTCATTACAGATATTCAAGAACTGTTGATATCATCATACGAAGAAAATTAAAATCTATGTTTGTGATGAAGCAATATTTTATTTTGATCAAAAATAATGTTTGGCTATAAAATTTGGAAAAAAACCCAACCTTTTACCATGTCGTCTACACTCCCACTTTAAAGTAAAAGTAAAAACCCAATAATTGTTTGTGATAAAATGAACAAAAAGCGGCTTACGGAGAAACCACGCATGATATGAGAGGTATGCACACGAGGAACTAAATAACATAACACTAGGCGGTGTTTTCAAACTAAAATAAATAAACTAAACCGTATAAATACTGAAGAAACAAACGGTACAGTAGTTGTACCCTAACCCCTTCCCGGCAAACCAACACGCAGTCCATACGGTTCTCATCATTCATCGCATACATCCACAATCCACACATAATATGGTGTACCTTATTTACTTTCAGCCCCTGTGATATTTTATTAACGGTAACACAATATTGGTACGCCGACACACAAGCTTTGCGGTGTACAAACATCCTAACCCCACCCCTTAACCCACAATCATTCTGCTCAGTGGCTTGCCCGCAGAGCATGAGTGGGCATGCACGGATATCAATCACTGATTAGCCCCCCCCCCNCTCTGACCCCGTTCCACACCCAAAATGGCGAGGAAATCTCCACCAGAAGCCTCACCGCGTCGCGCACGATCCGATGCGATTAACGCGCGACAAGGCAACATAACCTCAAAAAGACACATAGTCATCAACAAATTTTGATCGTTTAAGAAGTGTTCCATAAGAAGCAATGCGGACTCTTGGATTGTATTTATAGTTTAGTCTCTCGGTGTAGCAATAACAAGCAGTTCAGGTCGAATGGGGAATGGGATGACCTAACCTCGACTATATACACGGTCACTAATCACGCTAATGTGATAGAGATAAGGAATGTTGGATTTAAAGTAAGTGTAGCCCTACCCGCATTTCCGTGGAGAGAGAGAAAAATCATTTAGGGAAAGCCAAACTCAGTACAACCTGACCGAGTTTCAAACCCCGATCTCCCAGTCAACTATAGCGAGAGTGACTCCTTAGACCTTGCGACCACCGAAGCAGTTTTTAATTATGTAAAACAAACCAAATAATATAAATCTGTTGTCGAAGAAGAATATATTAAACAGCTCCACCAAGACTCGGCCTACTTTTAGCCAACTCATTGGTGATCATTTTATTACATTATCGTGTATTGCATAAAAGGCTGGTGTTATTCCACTTAACGGGTGTTGCACTATGTGGCGTGTATAATAGGCTCTGAACGGCGTGATTGTTAGTAATGTGGCTCAATTTATGTGCTTTGTGAGTTATGCACACTATTCATTATTAGTATTACAATGAGTGAATCTAAATAAATCAAGCCTAAAAAAACCTATACAGTCTCTCTCACAAAAGAGAATGAAATGAAAGAAATCGTTACAATTAAAACAGTAATAGTTTTCCCCAGAATATATGTTAAGTTGTCTAACAAAGCGTTTATGTTGTTTGTGATGGTTAAACGTTATTGCGCATTTATAGAGTATAAAGAAAGGATGAAAAGTCTGTATAACGTACAGATCTAAAAATATCGATTTAATGTGACATTTTAACAAACAAAATAAATTGAATAAGAAGTGGTCCTAGGAATTATGGTATCATCTATAATATATTGAACAAAAAGAAAAAAATTTAAAGTTGTTAGTTACAAGTCAAGAGAAGGATGTAGAATACAATGATGAACGGAAACTTTATTTAGTACTTCCAAAGTGTTTTAAACCAAGAAAATAAAAACAAGTTACTTTAAAAAAAAAATGTATTCGTACTATGTGACATTTCCCCCATTGCGTCTTACTACTAGCCCTCATTAGATGCGTTTAAATTACATTACTGGGATAATAGAGATGAGGAAGCAAGAATGTATAGTAAATGTACCCAAATTTGAGTTGTATATCTTTCATGAAGAACTATTTTCAATAAAGAGGAGCGTTCTTAAATTACTTAGGGGTTTTTGGGAAAGGGGGAGGTCAATATTTTCTCAAGTTTATTTATGAGGCGTGAATTTGGGGATGGGGGATGAAAATCCATCACGAAAGATTTTTGAAAATCGATGTTTATGGTGGGCCAAGATGTAAAATAAATTTTTGTCAAAAAATAAATATTTAAAAAATAAAATTTCACTTATATTTTATTTACTTACTGCAAATAAAATATTATAAAATTTCATACTAATTGATTTAGTACTAGTACTTATGTCTAAAAATAACTAAACTAATAAAATAATATAAATTACCAAATAGTAGAAAATTACGTAAGATAGAAATGAGGCGATGGGGTGACAGAAAATCTTACAATCTCTTACGTGGAAGGGGGTGGGGGTGGGGGCGAAGGGAGTCGAAAATCATGGGGGGGGTTGGACTTTACGTAAATTAAGGACAGACTCCAACCAGCCGGGATTCAATCAAGCCTCAGCCAGTATGGATTGTAATGATATTTAGTCCACGTGTCCATCACGTGTTGACGGTTAAAATAAAGCTTACAGAAAAGAGACCAAGTACACGGTTGAACATTTAAAGATATGTGAAGATTTTTGTGTTTGTTGTTTTTAAAGATTCAGAACTGCTATTCTTATAAGAAATATGGTAGGTTGAAGATATTTCCCCTCAAGTAAGAGGCAACCTTCAGAGTTATTAATATCACCCCATGTATAGCACCTAGATTAGGTAGGTAATAAAGCTCAAACCAGAGGTTGCATCCTGTTACGGTTTTCTGTGTTATAATTTTTAAAATAGTGAAAATGAGGCCAGTGAAACAATTATACCATATATTTCTTTTTGAATTAAAAAAGTCCCTGAACTGCATATGCGGTATTAAACCGGGGCGAAGGTTAGAGATAGAGAATACACGCGAACGGGAATCAACGAATGGAGAATTCGCTTGGGTGTAAACGGTGTGCGAACTGGAGCGAGCACCATTCACCAGTGATCGCTCAGGTTTGGTTTGCGTGGAAGAAGAGTGGTAAACCATTTCGGAAAAGCCAATCTTAGTAGACCCTGATCTCCCCGTCAACAACGGGCGAGTCTAAAACGCGAGAGAGACGCCTTAGAGCATTCGGCCAGTTTTGCGGGTTCCAGCTGTATTACCTATCTAAGCTATCCCGTCTATGGTAAGAAGGAATGATTGGAAGATATTTTTTCCTACAAAAATCCTACAACATATTAGAAATGTGACAGAAGAAAAGGCCAGTCAGACATCTCTTCCAGCCAAAAACAGGGTATAGGTGTTATCTGTAAGTTTGGCTCTACATACACAGGCTAGCGTTCAACTGCGAGTGTGAACTTGATTCCACCACTGTCCGCCTCAACCCGGCAGATCACCTCCGGGTCGTACATAATTATAATAAAACCTGGACAGTTTAGCGGCTACACCTGGACGGAGGCTTGACGGTTCACATGATTCCATCTCACACTTGATCTCATCTCATCTGCCAGATTAAAACCTCATCATCGGCCCGGGACAACGCATGCGTGTTAACTATCACGTTCGCCGGTCATCTGGAACTGCAATTAAACCCGCCGTTTCAGAAAAGGTAGGACATAGCGTGCGTCAATGATGTATTTAGCTATGTACAAGATTGTTAATCCGAAAAACCTTGAATGAAGGCCTACTGTTAGTTCTGTGAAGAGTAGATCACGATCCCTCCATGATAGTATCGTTATTACAGTCTTACTAGTAGGTATGTGTAAATAAGATCTCACTCCTCCCATATTCTTAACATTTCTCTTTGGAATTCAAGTTAAAACATATTCTATAATTTCTTCTTGAATTTTAAGATATTTTTTCTTGGTGATCAAGTTAATAAGGAAATCAAATTAGTTCGATGTTCAATATTACACTATAATCACGGAAAGTAACCAAAGTTTACGTGATGTAAGACGTCAGTATCACAATATTATAGATGTAGGAATTTTTAAAAATATAAACACCCTACATGCCTCGTTTGGCACAGGTCCAAAGGATGTTCCTGACAATTATCTTGGATCAAACAGACAGATAAAATGCTAAATGGTCGAGTTAAAACAGGGCCTCGCTAAGCTCGGTCATTAAGCTACTCTCGACACAATATAATAAAATACGCTAACACTAATACATATTAGACAAAACAATGTAGCTTATTAAAATTTATTTATAAGTCCATTCGGAAAAATAGCTTGCGATTGCAAACGTTTAAGATGTGGTTTAAGCCCAAGGCGTCACACTCACAATATTCTTTACTGTCGAAATCCAGGCTATTGGGGTTTTAATTTCAGTCGGGTGTGTTGAAGGCGGTTTTTTTTGTCCTAAACAGTTTCTCACTCTTTTTCCACTTATATGCTAACACATTCACTTTAAATTCCACCTTGGTCATCATTACAACATAGCACCATATTCATCACCATTAGCTCATCAATCTTGCGATTGTTTTGTTGCAGCTTTTGACTATCCTGGGACAATTTTTTTAAACATATTTATGATCTTTTGTCAACACCGTCCTCTATCTGATGTATGTATTCAACAGTCTTGGTCTCTCTTGAATGTACTCCTTCCACATATCCTATATTATATTCATCAAACTATCGGGTCTTAGTAATGTCCTACCATCTTAACTCTTCTTTGTTGTATACCTTTCCAAAGTTTTTTTTATTCATTTGTTTTTCTTGGCACTTCTGTATTTGATCACCCATGATATTTTAAACATTCTGTGGTAGCTTCTAAGCTGTTCCTAACAGTTGTGCCAAATGTCCATTCGTTAAGCGCTACACTCCATATATATATATGACTTTAGGAACCTTTTTCTGATTTTTTAAATTTATGTTAGTTGAGGTTAGTAATTACTTCTTGTTATGAAAATCTTTTTTCACATGCGATATATAAGTGTATGTATATGGTTATAGCACTTACGGGTAATGAGACGCGGTGGAAAAAAAAGAGATATGCATCAATGCTTAGACTATGTGCTAAGTAGCGACAGTCTGATCTTCATCGGAAGTCCGTTATTTTAAAATTGGAAACTAATGTTGCCACAATGGCGAAAAACCGGTTGATTACAAATTGTATTTATATATTTATATTCTTAAGCCGTTTAACCCACTTCGTTGGCCACGTGGTCTAACGAGCTACACACGTAGTAGACTAGACTGCCGATAACGGGGAGATCAAGGTTCGAAACTCGGTCGGGTCTACTGAGGGTTGTTTTCCCAAAAAAATGTACAGCTCTCCCTCCACAAAAATGTGGGTACCCTTCCTATAAATATAAACTTCCTAATTCTTGAAATCATTAGCATAGTTAGTACACAAGCGTATAACCCCAATGGGCAGTAAGACGCTTTGATAAAAAAAAAATGTAAAGAGAAGTTTAACAGTAATACATAAGGAAGTAGTAATAGAAGCTTTTAATAATTTAGATGAATTTTAGAGTTTATTTTAGGATATATTCCATAGGTTCTGTAATTGTTAACAATCGTTAAAGATTTGAGGCTACCCTAACATTATTTGGTTAGAAAAATCAACATTATTCGACTGTGATGTTATATAAAAATAATGTTTAATTAGTTCTACAGTCAATAGCAGTTCATTTCGAATGTCGATGTTAGTGGGTACTGTTGATACTAAACAGTTTCAGACATTTGAGGTAACTTTGCCTTAAACTCTGAGTAAATAATGACCCTGAGTACGGGACGATTCTTGGAAAGCTTAGTGGTAGAACACTGACGTGTTTATACGCAATATTTAACATATAGATATTAATATATTATGTATAGGCTCCTATATATATTAAAAACATAATTTTATTCAAATCGAAATTTAGTGTAATTATATTTCTAAACACATAATTACTTACTGCATAACATTAGGAACTCGAAAGTGCATTACCGCCCTTACAGAAGTACGCCACTTCCTATCTTGAGCACGAGGTTCATCCTAATGTTATCCTCCCAACTGCGTCTAGGTCTTCCCAACGCTACCTTCCCTTTGGGTTTGCCGTAAATACCCTAAATATGGCTTCAGATTCTCCTATTCGCGCTGCAAGTCCTGCCCACGGTAATCCAAGAGACTTGATTATCCAAACAATGTAATATGATGAGTACAGGGTATGTGAATCATCATTATTTAACCTCCTTCACTCCCCAATGACCTCATCCCTTTTTGGGCCAAATATCTTCCTAAGAACCTTGTGTTCGCCATGTAAGGTAAGAGCCCACGTTTCACACCCATAGAGAGCTGGTAAAACGCGTGTTATGTATATTCTGAGTAATAGGCGGGGTAACGACAACTTTGACCTAGCAATGGCGTGCATTTCCCGACTGGATTATTTTCCTAATATTCGCTATAATATTGTTTTTGCTAGATAAATTTGTTCATAAATATTTAAACTCTTAAATTAACCCTGTCATATGATATGTTGTTTGCAATAATCTCTAAAAATTATTGTCCTCAAACAGATTTCGAAATGGTGTCACTCTATGAAGGGGTTAAAGCCTAATGCAATGAGTTATTTGGTTATCAATCCCTACGATCTAAGGTAAATTTCATTGAGATCAATTGAATCAGGTGTAATTTTTCAATTTGTTCGATTATAATTGAGATAAGCTCATTTCAGTAACTAAAATCATTCATCCCTCAAGCTTCGTCTTTTATATATACTTAATTGTATAGAATATTATAAGATAGCATTACACCAGTGCAGCTTAAAATGGTTGTGAGACGTATTCTTTTTTAGTTTCTTCTTCCAATAATGTAATAAAACTCTTACGCATGCGCATAGCTATGATTCAAGTTTCGCTAAAAAAGTGCGACAGATGGTTGGGTGAAAAAGGGGGGGGGGGAGAATACAAGGAAATCACATGTTGACTTTTAGAAGAAATTAGATTAGTATGCTCAACTCTTTAAAAGAGATGCGCGGTGTATATTAACGGGGGTAAAATATTGTTTTGATTATAGTAGATAAAATTTGCTGTTTTTTATAGTAAATACGTAAAAATTCCAGAAATGTTCAGATTTTCCAACTTTTCCTTGGCTTTTCCATGAAAAAGCAAATCTCCTCACGTTTTTCTATTTCCCAGTGTTTTCAAGTCACCGAACACTGTTTAAAGGACGTGCACCCACATTCGCATCTAGCCTGGAACTCTCCGTCATCGGTAAGGGTCGTCCTTAAATTACATAAGGGCTTTTTAGGGTGGAGGGGGGGAAATCAGCATTTCCATGCGAGGGGGAGAGAGAGCGAGAATACAATTTAAGTAACTTCTTTTTATAAATTTTTATGATGAAACAAAATCTAAAAAAAAAGTCAGAAAACTCTGAAAGAAATAATTGAAGTATAGAATTTATATTTTGCACAAAGATAGTTAATTACAATACACATGACAAATGATTTTTTCGTTTTAATAGTAATTTAAGTAATAAAAAATAGCAAACAACTAAAATAATCTAATATACCAACTCGTAAAAAATTACGTAGAGTGGAAACCAAAAAGAGGGGGGGAAGACCGAAAATCTCACTATCCCTTACGTGAGGGTGGGCGAAGGGCGTCAAAATCACGACTAAAAAGCCTTACGTATTTAAGGACGACCCCTAATCCAGTCTAACATAAACCAGACACCTTAAGAGCGCATGACCACCAGTCCCGACCATCTTGTCGAAAGTACAACCTTGTAAATAAGTGCCAAGGTACTCCTTTAATAGCATTATTGATCAAATTGCCGTTGATTGAACGTCAATTATTTCTAAGCGGGATACGGAGCTTATTAAAATACCATTATATATACGTTAGAATAAATGAGGCTAGAGGAAAACATGAGAGTCGTAAATGTAAATAGATTTACTATTCGTCGCCCACTTGTACATAAATTGTTAACGAAATTCCCTTGCATACATTATAAAATGTATTATAGCGAGTCACCACAATATTTAAATGTTGGTTTCCTGTGATTCGTGACACGACATATTTCTTCGAATTTGTGGAATAGGAGATCAAAACTTTGTTGTTTGTTACATTTTTTCAAACTTTAACAAAATGTCTTATAAAATGCCATGACATCAAGTGAAAATCTATGATCATTTGTTCCTCAAAATTACAATGATCAAAAAATACGTAATTATTAATATCCTCCCTCTCCTCTTCCAGAGGGTACGCGTACCACAGTTTGAAAAACGCTATTTTTTTTATAAATGTTGTTCATCTTAAGCTCACAATAATAAATTCAAATTATATTGATCCCATTTGAATCGAATAGTTTTACTAAGGAAGTAGTTTTCCAGATGATTACTAAATTAATATTTGATTTATTGATTGATGCGTTGTAATATTAGGTAACTATTACTTTATTAATTGACGATGAAAAACAATTATGCCATTTTGATCACTAAGCACCGCGTCTTAGTACCCGTTCGGGTTATACGCCTAGGTACTAATTACACTAGATGGTTGAGGGATTGGGAAGGTTTAATTGGGAGGAAGTGCACCCGAATTTCCGCGGAGAGTAGAAAACAATTTAGGGAAAACCACACTCGGTGCATCCGACCGGGATCGAATTTCCATTTCCCCGTTCTTGGCAGTCTAGTCTAGCACGAGAGTAACACGTTAGACAACACGGCCACCGAAGCGGGTTTTGATCGTCTTAAGACTGATATTAAATACTGATTTTATTACGCCGTCTTGCACCCTCTAATCAAAGGTGTTATGGTTTTGTAAGTTATTTATTTCATCATTCCCAACACATTTTAAGAAAAATATATATACTATTTTTTCAAACCACATTTTACTACTCATCCGTGGTAGACGCATTTAATTACACTAATGAGGCTAGGCGTGAGGAAGATAGAATTTAGAGGAAAATGTATCCAGCAGTGGCGTGCAGGAAGAGTTGGAACTTGAGTCTTTCCAGCGTCAGAAAACCAAACTAGATGAGCCTGGCACGAAGTTCACGTGACCACTAGTGCGAGAGATTTTTCTTCTAAAAAGTATAAAAATATAACCAGTCAAACAAAGCCCGCGTATTGGCATACCATTTACAGGATTGCCAATATTTTCTTATTAACCAAATCCCTGTGCTTTCCAGCTTTTCCAGAATGAGTTACCATTTTTCCAGGCCATTTTGATTGAAGAAAAAGAGTGATACAATTTCATTTTTTATCAACCTAAGTGTGAAGACATATAACTTATGTTTAAACACGATGATGCAAGATTGATGGGGGGAAATATCTTCTGCCGCCAAAACCCTTGTTTAAGGGGTAATAGGAAATGTTTCAATCAGCGTGCTTAACCCTTCTATTCACTTTTTCTTATATTTTAAGCTTTCAGTTAAATGTCCCAAACTAACAAAATTCCAGTTTTTTTTTACTATATTTTGCAAAAGTCCTTGTGTTTCCTCAGTTCTTTCGGTTTTTCAGTTGCGTGGCAACCCTTGTATATATTCCCACCCCCTTTTTTTTCAAGGCACAGTGGGATTTTGGAAGAAAGACAATCTAAGAAAATATAAACTTCTTTGACTGTCTGCATTGATAATATTTTACAATATCATTCGTGTTATTGTATGGGTATTGATATTATCTATCAAAATTAAAAGCTGCCGATCCCATTACTTGACGTATAAATACAATAAAGTGGAAGATTTAGTAGCATTTATTTGTCGTATAAGGCCCATCATACGAAAATCGGACTGTAAATTCCCATGTAGCCTTCGGTAAAATTTAAACAAATTAATAATAACTTTTCAACTGCTAAGTTAACATCAATTTCTACCACTTTTTAAAACTAAATGTAATTTTAGTGAAGGAGTACCACAATCAAAATTGCGTACAGCGTATGCACCCCTTAGCCCCGAACTCTGACAACGTCACACATGAAATGACGTGTGTGTGTGTGTGTGTGCTGGACATGTTAGCGACACCTGTATGGCCCTCGCCTCATTACATGTGCACACATAACTGTGGGGGCCTAACACACACCAAACTCTGCATATTCACAAATAGTCCACATATGCATGCGACCGTACGTTTATACACAGGCAGTATGTGTACACTTGGCTATAAGAATAGTGTCAATAGCCACAGCACAAACACGAGCGAAACCCCTATAACGCATACACAAAATCACAATAGCGTTTCGCATATGTGTGCATGTCCGCAAACATACATACAGAGCTACAAACTGGAAATCAAATAGTACTAAACAGCAGACGGAAATGAGTGAGGGAGAGGGGACAGGATGAGGAGAGGAAAAAGATTCAATAATAATCTGATTAAAGCAACTGTATACTCAATAATATTGCATCATACATAATCTATAGGGGGGATAATAAAGCAGAGGGTAGAACGGAAAAGTCGTTCTTTAATATTCGTCGGAGCGAATCTGGTTGTACTACCGTAAATGTTTGTCGTGATAACATGGCGGTTTGTTGACGTTTTGATTGGCCAAATCCGTCGTTTATAATCCAGGTTCCCAATGGCGCCTCACAACTGGATACTGGTTCGATCATTCTTCCGTTTCTTCTTCGGGTGTTAAAAAAGGTTTCGTCAATGTTTGTCGCGATCTCATCTGCTACAACAATAGCGATTGTTGATTGCTCTCAACACGGCTTTATTCGATTAAATTAATACATAATTAATTAACATGATTTTTGATGCACGGCAGTGAAAATACGCCATAGATATATATTTACAACTATGGCAAGGAAACCAAAGGCTGTACTTTTAGTCGAGATTACCCGTTTCGGTGTCCAAGGGGCTCAACCCCGTGGTATTACACGTTGTTGTTTTTTTGCTCGCGTAGCCCCCCAAATATAGTTTCTCTTCAACTTTATGCCCCCAAAATTTATGGCGCATAAATCGGGTGTTAAAAAAGGTTTCGTCAATGTTTGTCGCGATCTCATCTGCTACAACAATAGCGATTGTTGATTGCTCTCAACACTGCTTTATTCGATTAAATTAATACATAATTCATTAACATGGTTTTTGATGCACGGCAGTGAAAATACGCCATAGATATATATTTGCAACTATGGCAAGGAAACCAAAGGCTGTACTTTTAGTCGATATTACCCGTTTCGGTGTCCAAGGGGCTCAACCCCGTGGTATTACACGTTGTTGTTTTTTTGCTCGCGTAGCCCGCCAAATATAGTTTCTCTTCAACTTTATGCCCCCAAAATTTATGGTGCATAATTAAAGTTATATTATTATCATTAGCACCGCGTCTTACTACCCGTTCGGGTTGTACGCACTTACGCTAATGTGTAATGGTAGGGTGATTGTGAGATGAAATGGAGGACCTACAGTTTAACGTGGAATCCGAACCACGGTGGAGGCCTGGCATTCCCCATATTCACAAGATGTCTTGTTAGAGGTGAAGGAAGGGTTTGGTAATCAGATAAATTTATGACGATTAAAGTTATACATATTCTATAATCTACATTTAAAATAAAACTGGTGCTCCTCCTAGTTCAAATGTCCTTACGTCTGGGACTACAGTGGATAACCCTAAATCTGTCCTTGATTAGTCACTGTTTATCATTAAATAATATGTACCCCCTAAAATGTATTCACGTACTCCCGGGGGTACGCGTACCCTAAGTTGTATACCACTGGCACAAGGTATCACTCTCGCAATAGACTGGAGTGCCACTGACGGAGAGATCATGTTTAGAATTTCGGTCGAGGGTACCGAGCGTGTTTTTCTTTTCTTTTTACACTCTCTTTCTTCTCCAAATTGAGGGTAAACTTCTTATAAATTAAACCTTCTTCCCTAGCACAGTGTAATTACTAATTAGTAAGCTTATAGTCCAAACAGATAATAAACCGTATGTACGACCTACGAATAGTACTCAACCCGAAGGTTGGTTGGATCCTCTATAGTTCCACCGTAGTTGTAAAGCCTAGGCAACATTGAAGAAACGTACTAGGGAGATGAGGAGTGAGATAGTTTCCTATTGCTTTCCTCAATGAGTCAGAAGGAACTATTGCACATCAGTCTGACAAGCTTCTACAAGCGACACCTTCACTCCATTCATCACAGGGACTGGCTGTATATTGCTAGTATCGTTCATTCTTCTGCCACTTTTATTTTTGTCAGATCCTTAAGTGAGACTGAGGCAGATCAAAGAAAGTAACAACTTAGTAAAATACTTAGCCTGTTTGAAGATATCTACCTTTCATATCATTTACTTTGAGCGCTACAGTTAAATGCAGCTAAAGATTGAATATAAAGCGCGTTTGATGGTTCCTGATAGGCAAAGTCAACTCAACAAGAAACCGCTTAAGATAAGCAGAATGACGTTCCTGTACCTAACGTGAATCGCCAAAGCAAGTCCAATCCTTCTCTGCCTTCCACTCCCCTCCGCCTTTATGGTCAGACTCAAACCTCGACTCCGGAATGAACCGGACATTAAATTAACACAGCATTTGCTTTTGTCAGAGTAATTTACCAAGGAAAACCACATGCAAAAAAGTTTTATACAAAAACATTTTTTTTTAAACCAAGAGACGCCACAAAGCTGAAGTTAACATTCAAGAGATTCACACAGAGAAACGGGGAGTGAACAAAAAGGTCTTTACATCTCTGTGTAGCTCGGAGCATCCAAAGCGGAGCGAGTGACCGTCTCCTGACCCCCAACCCCATTTTACCCAGAGCTTGCAAGATGTTAGCATTATTCGAGATCAATTCTATTATAGTCCAGGGATTCCCGGAGCGTCGAGGCATTTTCTCTTGGACGCTTGAAGACTACGCAGAGATAACTAATCTCACGTCATCTCAAATGGATTTACTCGGACATCCTTTTAACGTCAAAAGGAACAGAACTACGGGAGGTTTGTTTCCCCCCCGAAAACAGACGCGAGAAGGGGAGTAAAAAAAAGAAGAGGGAAAGCAGAATGGCCTTTTGCCCTAGTAATTGGCAATATGCTGAACCAACTTGCGTCCCCTTAGTCTTGTGAATACTTGCCCCCTGCCCCTCCCCCCCC
>CABFOW010000393.1:32181-42256 GCA_902141385.1 Timema californicum
CGATTCAAGTAGTCCCGCATGAGTTTACATTAGGTTTGAGGTGTGAAACTCTCGTGTTAGTTAACGTAATGTGTGTAGTATAAATGTATATCATAGTACTTGAAGGTACTTCCGCTTTGTGTAAAATTTGAATACTCTCGTGATATTTAAAGTAAAAGTATGGAATTTAAAAATATAACTTTACATTGGTAGATATTCAGACGTTTTTGTAACAGTTTAGAAAGGCTCTTCAAGCTTTTTATATTTCATGAATATATATGGTTATTAATAGTTTTTGCTTTATTGATATATAGCTAACCTGGTCAAATTGAATTAACCTTTTTATGTGTCTTAGCAATAATTTAATCAACTATGTTTTTCTTCGTTCTACTAGATACTTAAGGCCACTTAAATAACTGTCTGTTATTTTCGAATGAATTAAATTACTCTTTACATTTAACTCTTGCTGATGCTATTTTCTCATTATTGTTATGTTAGCTTATTCCCTCTTATCCTTGTAGTATTTTCTTTAGTGGCCTATTGCTACGAGGTATAAAAGAGAGGGGGTAACAATTTTTTAATATTAATTTACCTCCCCGTTTAAGTTTATCATTCATTTTGTTACCATTTATCTTACGCAGCAGCTATGCTCTCTCAAGCGCGTTTAGTCTCCCCATATTCTTTCTTAAATTAGTTTCAAGTTTTTATTTGCTCGCCCAGTTAATTTCTACTTTTGTGTCAACACTCAACGGGTATTGATTAAAACCCAAATTAGAATAAATAAATAAAGAAATTATTAATTTGTGTCTCCTCCAATTTTTAATTGGAGAAAAGAAGGTTATTAATTAAGTGCGGTTAAAGAGGCCCACGTGACCTTGAGAAGATCAATAAGCTTTAGGATGTGACTAACACGTGTTAGGTCTAGCCTTTATTATTTTCAATTGATTCTCCCTTCTCTGCCCCACAAAAAGGGCGATGCTACTTTCTGCCCTACCCCATTGACCCCCAGTTCTCTATCCCTCATCCTCCCTGCCCTGCATCCCGTCCCAACGATTCAAAGTTTCATACCTTAAGGGATTTATTAGGGTAACATGAAGATACAAACTTTGTGTTGCACTAACTTCACTTCATGATACACACCTCTCCACGGTGTGCACACGGTACCCTGATACACACCTCTCCACAGTGTGCACACGGTACCCTGATACACACCTCTCCACAGTGTACACACCATGATACACACCTCTCCATAGTGTGTACACCATGATACACCTCTCCACAGTGTGCACACGGTACCATGATACACACCTCTCCACAGTGTGTACACCATGATACACACCTCTCCATAGTGTGTACACCACGATACACACCTCTCCACAGTGTGCACACCATGATACACACCTCTCCACAGTGTGCACACGGTACCATGATACACACCTCTTCACAGTGTGCACACCATGATACACACCTCTCCACAGTGTGTACACCATGATACATCTCTCCACAGTGTGCACACCATGATACACACCACTCCACAGTGTGTACACCATGATACACACCTCTCCGTGGTGCGCGCAACAAGACCACTAAACGTCGTCACAAATAAGAAAAAGTTGAAGGTAAAACGTTCAGCTCTTCTTACTACCCATCCGGGCTATACTCATTTAACTACGCTTATAGGGTATGAATGGGGAAACCAGCAGTTAAAAGGCAATGTATACGCATTTGTGTGAAGGTGACAATGAGAAATTTTAAAAAATATGATGGAAAACGAGGAACCATCAAACCAGGCTAGATGAACCTAACACTTAGTTGACGTGATCACCAATGCGGAGGAAAAGTGCTTAAGAATTGAATATTAAAGGCTTTCGAGAAAAATGAAATTAATGACATTAATTTCTTGTTGAATGGCAATTGAAAACCAAAACTTTTTTAG
Organism: Timema californicum; assembly: GCA_902141385.1. Taxonomy (NCBI): domain Eukaryota; kingdom Metazoa; phylum Arthropoda; class Insecta; order Phasmatodea; family Timematidae; genus Timema; species Timema californicum. The sequence continues at coordinate 34,097 of CABFOW010000393.1, forward strand.
TTTTTTTTATTGATATCTCCGTTGTGTACAATATTTCCAAGAAAATATACTAATTAGATAAAACATATCTAAAAGACATCCTATTTGTTAAGTTGTGTTCAAAAATTCCATTACAAACCTTACAATGGCTTAAATAACAGGAACTACATTTCATTTACTTAAATCGTTGCAACAGTGCCCAAAATTTGGGTCCAAAATATACTCAAAACCTTTTATTGGAAAAAGTTCTATAGAATGAGACGTCACCCGACTTTCCAGTTAAAAGGTTTACTCGTCAAAATCTATCAACTTTACATAGATTTTAAGCGTTTGGAACTACATTTAAAAAAAAGACTGCCTACCCCGATCCCCCTTTACACCACAATATAAGAACTTTAAAACGACTCTTTTCCCAGATCTCTAAATATTTGTTGTACCATGGCACGTAAGAATTTTGTTCCTATTTTTAACAAAAGCGAAATATTTTACTATAGACATTCAACTAAACACAAATAATTGTGTCCATGGTGAGGTAAATAAAGAATGATTACAGATCAGACACCACGCACAACACACAAAAATTGGATATTCGGGTTTTTGTTCGAGGTTTTTTCCAACATCCTGGACCCCTAACTTTTAAAATGTGTGTTCGTGTGTCAAATAAGTTCAGCCATTTTCTCCTTAAATTAACTACCGGAAATGAGACCCTCAAATTTCATACATATTTGTAAATTCCTCCTTAAATCAAGCGGCCCAATAAAAAAATTATAGCTCTTTTTTTCCTTTTTTTATCAAAGTGTCTTACTACCTGTTCAGGTTATATGCATAGAATATATGATAATTACGCTAATGTGGTTGAGATGAGGACGGAAGCATTTTAGAGGTAATCTAACCACATTTGCGTGGAAGGAGAGTGAGAAACCATTTAGGACAAATCACCCTCAGTAGACCTAACCAGGATTCGAACCCAAATTCCCCCATCAACAGCAGGCCAGTCTAACACGAGAGTAACGCCTTTTAGACTATTCGGCCATTGAAGCGTGTCCTTTAGCTCTTAACATGATTGAAATTCCACAAATGTTTAGGTATGAAAAACGTTAGGGAACCCTATTATCCGTTATCAATGACACGTTTAAAACCTGAAACGAAATAATACTAGGCGATGCTGTTCTATTTAACACAAAGTTATTTGAAACTCTTATTTAGACACATTAAGAAAAGCACTTCAAATAATTATAACTCTTGCATATTTTAAGTTTTGTTTTTTTGTTTAGCTCGTCGTAACAGAAATCTAAAATGATAAAACCTTCATTAACTTCTCAAGAACATCCCGAAGTTAAGTTAGTCAGTCCAAATCTCTAATATACATTTCCTGAATATCTCCATACTCTTTCCTGATTATGCATTAAAAACCCCCTCGGAAATTATTGATGCTAGAAGGAAGCAGGGGGGAGGGGGGATTGTGGAAAGAAAGTAAAGCAATCCTAGCCGTACAATAAAACTGTCTACCCTTTTAAAGCTCACAGTTTCGAACGCGGCCTTCTCGTCTGAAACTCAACGCTTGAACAACGCATTACTAATTTACGGCAGCTAACATGGTCTAACTCTTAGATATTCTATTATCATACAAAATAGAAGGCGGGAGCCAGGGGGTAACGCACAGGGAAAACTACTTTTATAATATCTTATACCTGGCAGACGCGAACTGAATTATTTGTTAACACACAGGGTTTAAGGCCTATATACGTGCATGAGTTGGAGTCGGCAGTTTAAACATTCACTACAACAAGAGGCAGGCTCGATCCTTTCCAATCCTCGTGCAATAGTAATAACCTTCTCCGAAAAGTCAAAAGCAAGTTATTTATAAATTAAAGGTCACCTCTATTTATTATTAAAAATTTCGATATTCTGCTTGCAGGAGGGGTGGTGGGGGGGAGGCAGCCAAGAGAAGAGGGTTAGTATAGGGGAAAAGGCGAGTCTCGGGTTACACTGATAGATGGTAAAAGTGGAGGAACGGGGGTAGGTGGGAGAGAAGGTGTCTGTATGTGTCTGCGTTACATTTGAATCCTCAAACCCCTCACAAGTGAAACACTGGGCATTTGGGGAGGGGGGGGTGAAATCTCCCCCCAGCAGTCGACACTGTACCTACGCATCGATTGCCGAAGATGTCACAACCGGATGGGGGTGTATGACACCTTCAACCAAAAAATAAAAAATCGTGAAAATTATTTTTAAAAAAGCCCGCGTGTGACGAGCGACATGATGTAAGTTTTGACTAATACATGACGACACATCCGTCCATGGTTTCCTCTCTTACACTGATCCAGGGGTGGAATGGGCCGCTGCGCCGGGAGATATACCGGTGGACCAGCGAACTATTTTTAACTAAAATAAAACTATCCTTTCAATTTCAAATTATTGTTTTTAATTCAATTTAATCAATTGTTTCAGTAAGTATGAAGATGCCCAAAATACATAATTTGTGAATATTTATGATGGCATTAAATATAAAACCATCCCAGTTGTTGTTCGTGAACTTTCCTAAGTCAATCTTATAACCAATAAAATGTTTAGTGAACACTGAGTTTTTTGTTGATTGAAGTGACGTAATCACCGATAATGTAGGTGATAAATGGCCTGGGGGTTTAATTTACCACTAATAAAAATGTAATTACCTCACTACTCTAGCTCACACTGAAACATAGCTTCAGTGGTATTTATGAATGTATTTTAAGGTGGGATTATAGGGATTGCGAGTTTAGGGCAATATTTTTGTAATATTTGTACCAATAAACAATCGGCATGATAAATCAATTATTTCTCCAGTAGAAACATATAGTTTTATATTCCTCAAATGGTGATATCAACAGTTCTTGAACATTTGTCAAGGGTGTCCTAGAATTTGATGACAAGTTGTATATTTAAGTTTCTTCATCAAATGAAAATAATTCTCATGACAGATGTACAAGAACTGTTAACATTGACATGTGCTGAAAATTGAACTCTCTACAGAGGGATATATTTATTTATTTTGGCTAAAAAAAATCGTTTGCCATGAAAAGAAAAACAATGCCTTTTCTCGCGTCCCTTTTGATCCGACCTTAAGGGCGGTCATATTTATAGGCCCGGCCCACTTGGAACCTGCCGGTACACCCCTGCATCCGTCCAGATTTGAAGTGGGTATGCGGGTGTGCGGTTTCACGACACGGTCTATAGAGGTGGTTCCTAAAGAAGTGTTTTTTTTTAAAAAAACTCATAATAACCGTTCGGGTTGCACGCATATGTAGTAATCATTACGCTAATAGGTTAGGGATGCAGAAGGTTGAATTTAAAGGAATTGTACTCGTATTTGCGTGGAGGGAGAATGAAAGACCACCTTCAGTACACCCAACCAGGATTCAAACTCTAATCTCCTTCTAATCGGTTATCTAGTCTATCGTGACAGTGGAGCTTTAGACCAGGATTCAAACTCCAATCTCCCTGTAATCGGTAGTCTAGTCTAGTCTATTGTGAGAGTGGAGCTTTAGACCATGCGGCCACTAGCGCACCCTGTAGTACTAAGGTAGGAAACAAGCTGGCCAACATATACGCCAGTCACCGAGACCCCTCCTTCCGGACATGATGACGTACGTTATGTAAAATAGTCTCCCCCCCCCTTCCTAACCCTATTGTATTTATAATATACGACTTATTATATTCGACCCCGCATATTATAAATATAAATGAGCCTCATTAGTTGCATCTACGTAACAGTGTAGTGAAATATGTCCGGAGCAGTACTCGCATGTTTGGTAACGAGCACGACAAAGTCTTCCTTCATACATATTTACACAAGTAAAACGCCCACATTGTGTAAACAAACAAAAACAATAAATTGACTTACAACCAAACTACACAATTTGAAATAGAGCCACATCAATGTTTTAAAATACTCTATGACCGCTTAGTGCATTTGACCCTACTCACAATCATCGCAAAATTATTATTTTATTTCAAGGTATTAATTGTGAACACAAATTAAAAAGGCTATTTTGGGGGGGAGGAGTTCAGTATTTTCTTACGACGGGGTAGGGGGGCCGAATCCATCATGCATGAGGTTTTTTTAATCAATATTTACAGAGGAAAAATTCTAAAAAAAAAACTAAAAAAAGTTTTTCCCAGGAAATTCTGAAATGTGTCATTTTCATTAATTGATTACTTTATCTGAATACTAATTTTCACTGTTTAGAGAAAAAGCTGATATATAGATTTAATATTATGCCACTATTACCAATCCGTATATCTAGACATAATTAAACGAAGGAAATAATCAAGTTTACCAAATCATAGAAAAAAAAGTAAGATAGTGGGAGAAGAGGGGTATATCTACAGTAATGAAAAGAATTATTATTATTAGCACCGCGTCTTACTACCCGTTCGGGTTATACGCACTTACGCTAATGTGTAATGGTAGGGTGATTGTGAGATGAAATGGAGGACCTACAGTTTAACGTGGAATCCGAACCACAGGGCAGGCCTGGCATTCCCCACATTCACAAGATGTCTTGTCAGAGGTGAAGGAAGGGTTTGGTAATCAGATAAATCTTTGCCGGGACCGAGGATTGAACCCCGGCCGCCAGCATAGAAGTCTGACACCTTACCCCTAGACCGCCAGGTCACCCAATGAAAAGAAAAAGAAGCTTTATGTTATTTAAGGACGGTCCCTTGTGAGCCGACTGATGATATCAGATTACGACTTAAAAAATAGCTTGTCCGGTGTCTTAACTCGGTCAATAGCGTATCTGCACGTTTATAAAAGGGTCCCGGGTTCGATTTCAGACATGGCCGAAAAATCTATCATTGGGTAAATGTGGATTCCCCCTCTTTTTTTCACAGAGATAAATTAATGACCAGGGGAGCTGGGTGTTGTGTCTGTTCTAAATTTAAGTTTGATTACAATCATCACACGACTTATAATCTGTCAGTCCAGAAAGTGCACGATAAATATATCAAATATTAATAGTAATATAAACTAATTTAGAGCTAGAGCAGACACAACACCCGGCCGTTGGTTTATCACTGTGAAAGGGGAGGCCAACATTTCACCAGTGATACATTTTTAGGACATGACATGGTATCGAACCCAGCATTGTTTACTCAAAATACTAACACTCAATAACGACTGAACTAAGATTTCAGGAAAATTTATGTTAATCGTATTTCACCTTGTACTCACAACATGGTTAAGAAAGTTTTGGTTCAACCAGGAATTGAAGTAAATAATCAAAAGGCCTTGAATCGATTTTGACACTGGCCGAGGTCTGGCGTGGATATAATATTTAAAAATATGTTTTATCTTCTTTAATGATAATGCATTCTGCACAGAGTATTATAATTTTATAAATTACTATCATTATCATTATTATTATCATCATCACTATTATAAATTTCTAGCAAACAATGTTGGCTTCGTTTGAAAGATAATGCGATTTTATATTAATTTTACCACCAATACATTTTTTTAAACGGAAAATTTTATTTTTCACGAAACATTGAATTGCTAACTTGGCTTTAGCATTATAATTAAATAATCGTTCATGCCATAAATTGACGTCTGTGACCCATAGCAGGAAAAAAATAAAACAACAGTAAAAATCAGAGTTTCTTTTATCCGGTGAAATCAATTCATTATTTTCCCATTTACGGGAAACTTAATCCATTTAGGAAAAGCAAACTCTTCTGCTCAAATAAGAAACAAATTCTACGCTAAACAACACATTAACTTCATTATGAACTGACAAAGTAACTTCCTGCTTTCAGCTTTCGGGCAGAAAAAAATGTAAAAAAATAATATTATTATTACTGTACTCAATTATTTATATTTTATAGGAAAGAGAGAATGAACACAATATTTGTTTATAATGTTTAACGTATAATCCATTTACCCAGAAAGGTATCAGTCTTACCTTGAGAGATTACATATATTACACTATGCTCATATATTACACGCGACACCAGGGGGGAGGGGGGTCTGCCACCCTGTTGGGCCCCAATCGACTTAAAATCTCGTCAAAAGTCCCGCAATCCTCCAACATTTCCCTACTTTACTTTTACTTCTTTTTTAATTCTTCTTAAGGTGGGACGGAAGGGGACGCGAAAAAAACAGTGTTTTTTGCAGTTTTTATGGCAAAAAAAATTTTTTTTGCTAAAACAAATAAAATATTGTTCCAATACAAACGTATAATTTAATTTTCTTCACATGATGACCTCATAATTTCTTGAATATCTGTCAAGGGTGTCCTGGAATTTAATGATAACTTTTTCTTTTCATTTAAAAAGTTTCTCATCAAATGCTAATATGCGCACGACAAATATTCAACAACTGTTGTCATTACTAGGTGAAGAAAATTAAACTAACCGTATCTATTTGAGAAATATTTTAATTATTTTGGCCAAAAATATTTGCTATAAAAGCTGCAAAAACACTGCCCTTAGATCGCGTCTTCTTCCATCCCACTCTGTCAACAACCGGAAGGTTGGTTTGATGTATGTAATTTATACCCATCCATAGCTAGGCATGCACTCAGCCCTTCGGCTGGTTAGTGATGGCTGCACCATCTGGTAGAAATCCCACGCACTAGGGTACTTCAGGAAGTGTGGTAGTTCCCCGATGACTTCCAAACTGAATTTCTATGAGTGAGCGAGAAAGAGCCTACACACTGTAAAGGTATTTCTACGTCAATCGGCATGGGGCTGACGGCTTTACTTCCCCTCCGCACGAAGTTTCGCTAGAGATTTTTTATCGCTCAAGAAAAATCTGTCAACCCCAGTTGGGTTTGAACCAACGATATTCATAGTAAACTTTAACATGCGTTTGTGGCAAACATGAATGTTCTATTGTGTTACGCTCAAAATTGTACTTGGAGTGTGTTGGTAGTGTGATTTAGTCGTGTGTAGTAATGTCTCGTGATCGCGACCTCTGCTCTACTGTTCTGTTCCATAATGGCAAGGTAATCTTGTTAGCTTTCGGGGTGAACGGAGAGTGGATAAAATACAAACTGAAGCCCAAAGGACGTTAAGTGACTCTTTCTAGAGATCGTTGATGATTTGCTTCTTCTTTTAAGAAACACAGTTGGAAGTATTACCTGCACCGCGCGGTTTGAGGCGTCACTCTCCAAATATCCTGAATTGTCCTTGATCGGAAAGTCGGAATTGTGAAGAGGTGACGTTTTTCCGAAAAGAGCAATGAAATTATGTATACCCTAAACACAAATCTATATTTCTGTCAGATGAAAATTTCCGTTTTCTATACACGCTTCGGTGGTCGAATGGTCTAAGGCGTCATTCTCCAAATAGACTGGACCACAAATGACGAGTAGACCAATGTACAAGTCACGCACCAGTGTGCTTGGGGCAGTTTTTCCTATAAAGTTTTATAAACTCTTTCCATGCAAATGCGGGTACGCTTCCTCTAAATTCAACAATCCTCGTCCCTGGCGCATTAGAATAATTCGTACATAAGCGTGAAAACCATACGCAAAAGTAAAACGCGGTGATTATAAAAAGTTATTTATAATATTAATGTAAACACACACTTTCAACCGCGACTGTACCAACCTAGAAATGGGTGTGTTCCCTCACGCAAGGGAGTGTACCAAGGGCCGTTTGACGTAATTTAACTTCTTCCCGGCTATACAAGAGGAGACGGGAACCGCCACAGAAATACCGTCGTTTAATTTCCAACTCACGAAAGGTTATTCAATTTAATTAAATTACAATAATGAAGAAGCGATATTTATCTCTTAAGAAACTTGTGTGTGTTTTTTTACTACTACTAACTAACTAACCTAAGAAAAGTTTATTGGTTAGAGAAATTGCTAATGCAACTTCCAACAGAAAATTATAATGTAATAGAAAAGCGGGGAAGCGGGGGAGGGCGTGGGTTCCAAAAAGGACAATTATTTAATTACGTTTAGTTTCTATTACGGTAATGGAATCAGGGCAGAGAGGGGAAAGTGGGGGTAGAGGAAGCGACTGCTCTAGGTGGAGCCACCAGCGCACACACCAGATCATGAGGTACTAGGTCTTATGTAAGGTGAGAAAGAAGATGTAGAGCAACATAGAGTACAGTAGCCCCGTGGCTTCTTTGGTGCTGACTGACAGCTCACAGCTGACTTCTGACAGACAACATTTAGGTATATA
>CABFOW010000393.1:47684-61837 GCA_902141385.1 Timema californicum
TCTCGCTTCCCTACCTCCCCTCCCCCGCCCCCCACCCAGATTTCTCTTCGTGGAATATTGAAGGATCTCCATTACGAATTACAACATAAATATATATATCCATGAACAAGTCTTGTGTCTGTGTTTTGCTCTACGTCTCTTTGATGTGGACCTGATAAACAGTTAAAGAGACAATTAGTCATGGCTCTTTCATTAGTCAACTGTTTGTTTGGCTGTTCCGAGTGTCCCAGGCTTCACAAGAGGTCGGGGCCGACCTGGATTACTTTCGAGCACGAAAAACCCAATAACCAGTAATAAACAATGTATTTATTACCTCAGCCAATTTCCCCCTCTACCCACAGAAAAATATTAACGCAAAAAAAAACACTTAGTAATTAATGAATCAGCAGATGAACACCTTTTGGTTCAAAAAAAAAGCAGACAAAGGAAAAATGACTAGTACACATTTTTTAAGATATAATCTTTCGGTGTCATTTTATGGAACGTTAAGGATCCAATGAATGTACTTAATTTAATTATAAAACAAATATTTTATGAGTATTACTTTTTTGATTTATTTATTAAAAACATTATTATGGCCGTTTATAAGCGCGTGGAAACAAATGGGTCATTGGCGCCTTATAATCAAATACAGTACAATTCGGAAAGGCGAAAAAAAATAGTCGTCATACACCTGCTGTAAACAGCAGATGTGGACACCAACTTAAAAGAATAACGCAAATGTATTAAAATGTACTAGAATTATTAAAAATAACCTCAAGAGCCCAGTGAGCCACTATATAAAAGTGAGACTTAAATGTAATTTAAGAGATTCACCTTGTCTTTAAAACGGATCAACATGACTACATCCACGATGTCGCGCAACAAACAACGAAGGTCACCATTAAAATCAAGAGCCAGGCGAAGAGGGGCAAACTTGCGACACTCCAAATTAAAAACAAAAAACAAGTTTTACATATTTTTTTAGAGAGATCAGATAGAAAGGTAAATCAAGAGTTTGAGTCACTGTAATAAAGGGGGTGTTTCTTTCACAATATTTTTATAAAAGATCTATGAGTAATAACACAGTATTGACTCGCTTCACTAGCAGAATGGTCTAAGGTGTCACTCTCTTGTTAAGAATGGGCTGCTGAAGACGGTGAGATCGCGGCTAGAATCCCGGTCGGGTCTACTGAGGGAGGTTTTTACTAGATGGTTTCCCACTATCCTTCCACTCAAATAGGTAGTGACGACCTAATAGATTCAAAGTACGAAACCTATACTTCAATTTTTAAAAAAACCTTCTATAATCACACTTCACAAAATATTTGACAAATAACTATACGCCTTAAAACCGGCAAGTCAAAATTTCCGGCCGCCAACCTTTAAATGAACTAACGTAGAAATGCGGTCTAGGTGCAGAGATACATTATTTGTGAATACACACCGCATGACACAATCGAGCCGTACCGAGAGAGCCGCCGTCATCTATTGGCGGAGGTAGTGCCAATTTATTCAGATAGAGAGTGCCATGTGGTCAGCATAACGAACCCTCCGGCCATTGATCTCAGTTTTCTAGACCAGAGCCACTACTTATTGATTCAAGAAGCTCCTCATTTATTCTCAAGAGGCCGAGGTGACCTCGTTCCAGAACCATGTCTTCACATAGAATTCTGGAAGCACCAGGTATCGAACCAGAGACCTCTGAATCTGTAGCCAAGAACTCTGACCACTAGATTAGAGGTGGTCTTCTTTGGGACAATTATATTTTGAAACGGTGCATTATTTAGAGGAATCTAGCAAGTGAGATTGGTGTATCAAATAATAATTATTTACACACCAAAGATCTTTTTACAAATATTGTTAAATTTTCGTACTAAATATATGGCCTGGCAACAATGTTTGGCGGCATACAAGAGAGTGAAACGTTGTTTTCTCTCATGGAAGGTAACCAGCAACCGAGAGAACACGGCTTACGGACATGTAGGTATTATAAATTATGAAAGTGAATCAATACTCAACATTTAAAGTAAAGAATTTACACTATTTCTACAAGTAAAATTGCTGTTAAAAAATTAGAACGTAGGTTTTATAATACTTAAAAGACTAATTTTTTTCGCCACATCTTACTACCCGTTCGGGTTATACGTATGATTAGGCCAACTAATAACGTTGACATGTAAGGGATGGGGAAGATTGAAATTTAAAATACGTGTATCCGCATTTTCACGGAGAGAGTGGAAGACTGTATAGGGAAAACCAACATCAGTACCCCCTACTGGGATTCGAAGCGTGATCTACCAATCATCAGAAGGGCAGTATATTGCGAGAGTGACGCTTTAAACCATTTCACCACCAGAGCAGGTAAAAAATCTTTATTTTTTTATATTAATAAGTGTTTACAAAGTGATTTATTTTAAACTAAAGACAGTGGGTGATATCGACTTTTTTACTTGTGGCCCACTTGGTACTTCCAATTTTCAATGCAGCCCTTATAATCAAACGAGTTTGACACGCCAGGCCAAAATGGTTTCGATAAGAATTGTGTTTTTAACAAGGCATTTAAACAAATTTACGGGATGTAAAATAAAAAGTGGACACACGGACCAAACGTCAGGCTCATCTAGTCTAATTTGTGGGTGACGAGGAGGTGGAAGGGGGGGGGGAGAGTCGAATCCAAGCCGGGCGTAGAGTGTCCCCCCCCCCTCAATGGTTTCCTCTTATACCCATACACAAATTTCCTCCCCAGATATGCATTTGAAGACAAATCGTTATAGCCATTTTCTAAATAGTTTGAATTTTCAAAAATCACTCCTCAGTAAAAGACACTTTGTCGAATTTTTACAAAAAACAAGGTATATAGGGTTATTTATTTTTCATGTCAAACACTCCCAAGACATCCATTTGGAACCAAATCGTTAAGAGCCATATGATTTTTTTTAAAGTTTTTGAAAAATCGGCCATCAGTAAATCACCCAGAAATTAGTTTCCACCCCAAAAACAAGTAGACACTTATATGTCATTTATAACACTCCCACAAGATACCCATTTGGAACCATAATTAGAGCTATTTTAAAAAAAACTCATCAGTAAACTACACTTAATTTAAGGACTAAGGTAAAAAAAGTTTGTAGTATAGCTCTAAAATATCTAAATATTAAATTTGAATAAAATCCATCAAACCGTTTTAAATCCGTGACTAGGAACAGACATGGGGATAGAGAGAATTGTAAAATCAACTTTTTTGGGGTTTGTGTTCACATGAAACGTAAAAATTTGTCTTAATCTCGAGATATATTTTTTATGTAAGATCCCCATACTTTCTCTCGATATGAGAAAGTAAAGAGCCTAAATATATTTATTTCCCACCCAAAGATATTTCAAACGGATCGCACAAAAGAACATTCAGTTATAAATGACTAGGAACGACCTATTGAACACATCAATCAACCAGATCTGTTGACGGTTATAAATGGGTATATCAACCTTGATGTAGCATCACGCGAATAATATTAGCCGTTCTATTGTTAGGTCGTCACAAAAAAATAACCAATATGTATATATAACAATAATTTGCCAGACAGCCAAATTCAGAAGGAAAAAAAAACACTTTCTATATTTTAAAAAAGCCCGCCATTCACAAAAAGTGCCACACGCACATCCCCACGAAATTCGTCAAAAAAAAAGAGATCACATGTCAGAAACATTTTGTTCGTAACAACAGTAGCAGTCGGAAACGTTGCGTTAAAAAATAGAACTGATCTCCTGCGCTGTATCCAGACCCCTTCTCCCCGTGTGTGTGTGTCTGTCCATGTGGTTCTACATATGCTATACATATACAAATTGTCAATTACAAAACAAGAGCTTACATTTTGTAGAAGCATTCATATTGTATGACGAGTATATAACAATACGTGGACCACGGTTCCGCGCCCGCGACTGCTACCATAGACCAGTAGGTGCACCTACTTTTTTTTTAGATTATAAAAAATTGACTTCTGGAACACAATTTTTTCCCTCCCTTCCCCCCCATTGTCCGTCTATGCGTGGCTAACTACAACTTCCGATTACTCCCTGTGGTTTTAAATACACCTCTAGAAAATTCAATTTTTGATAAATAAAAAAAAGGTGCGTTTATCTATACTGTTAGGTTAGATTCGTGGACTCATATATGTTAAATCATCAGCGTGGTACAGTTTCGTTTTTAAAATAATCATTTATAATTGTGGGGAGCTTTTTTTTTACGTTGAACAAACGAGCGATATCAATGCATGAGTGGTCTACGTCGAGATGGTCAACATTTTAAACGTAGTCCTACCTCTAAGATTGAGACACAAACTATTTAACAGGCTTGTAATTAACATTAGTTATTGGTTACCAAGGGTAGGTTTCAAGTAGGATGTGAGGGATTCCCACGGGAAAAAAAACATTTCCCGTTGCCAACTTAATTGTCGGGACAAAGATACTAGGCCTATAATCTCGAAAATGTCAGGAATTGATCTTTTATTTCTAAATATAGAAAACATTGGGTATTCAACACAGTTATATGTTTGCTATTATTATTTTCTGATATGTCACAGGTATTTAAGTTATTTTGGTTAATTGATTTATTTTATATAACAATTGGTGACCTGGTGGTCTAGGGGTAAGGAAGGTGTCAGACTACTGTGATGGGGATCCGTGGTTCAATTCTCGGTCCTGGCACAGATTTATCTGATTCCCAAACCCTTCCTTCACCTCCGACAATACGTGTATTAATCACAAATTGTGAATGTGTGGGATGCCAGGCCTCCGCCGTGGTTCGGATCCCACGTTAAACTGTAGGTCCTCCAATTCATCTCACAATCACCCTGCCAATTACACATTAGCTTCAGTGCGTATAGCCCGAACGGGTAGTAAGACGCGGTGCTAATAATAATAATAATAATAATACTATTTTATGTATCTCACTTGGGCATTCATTTAACAATTTTAATATTGCACAGTGTTTTAAGATATTATTATAAATAATTAACTATACATTTTTAATTCCCGTTCTTGTCCCTAAGTAGAGAATTCTAAAATTCTTGTTTCTTATTTTGTCTCGTTTGTTCCTGTTCTCGTCTCGAACGAAAAAACTCGATCTCGCACACCCCTAGTTTACAAGCTTATAATAATAAGCTATTGAAAATTAATAGCATGGTGTCCAAGAAGTTCGATGCCTTAGAGAAGTGGTTCTCAAACTGTGGTCCACGTCGGTGTGCATGATGGTTCACAAACTGGATCACAGGGAAAAACACACACTATAATGCGAAAGAGCTTGAGAGTACAAGATTGACAGGTTAGGTCCGTTAAGACCAATACCCTGAATTTGGTAGAAAGTCAGTTCTGGAAGGCCTTATTTCGTACAAGAATCCTACTTGATGGTAGTATTTTGGTAGGATAAAAGGCTTTGTATCCCACCACAATACTACTATTACATGCTAAATGTGCATAAGAGACAATATCAAATAAAAACGATGTGTTTGAATGTTTGATAAATACGTATTCTTCGTTTATTCTGAAAGGTAGCAAGCATAACTTGCATGGCTCCACTATGGCGCGGCTTATAAAACAGGGCCATAGTGGAGCCAAGGGATGGCGAAACTTTTCCGACCCGTATGCCACTCGAGGAATTTCTGAATTTTGAACTAGTCGAGTGTGCCACCTCCAATTTACATTTTTTAAATAAGTATTAAAAAATAAAAACTTGTATACTATGATATGTATTCAACAACTTAAATCAAATTGTAAATACAGTAGCCCCATGGCTTCTTTGGTGCTGACTGACAGCTCACAGAATAACTTCTGACAGTCAACATTTAGGTACATGTTTTTGCAGATCATATGGTTCAGCGTATGGATACATAATTTGGTCTGGTAACTTTTCAAAGCCATCAGCTGTGATCTGTCAGTCAGCACCAAAGAATCCATGTAGCTACTGTAGTTACTTTAATAATGTCTAGATTTTAAAGAATAGAAATTTATTAAATTGTCAAAGTGAGTGTCTTAGACAGAATCAATTACAATTACTTAATGCAAAAACATTGAAAGTAACACCTTCACTGAGAATAAAGACAATAAATAATCGATACACGTGTTAAAATCAAAAACTTACATCAGTTTTTCCATGTTGGTTTGAAACATTTTGTTGTATTTTACTATCTAAGATATTTATGTTTGGTTCATAACTGGTCTTCAACAGCAAACAAAGACAATTTCTAACCGTTGACTTTACAAAGTTCCTTGTAACAAGACATTCAATGACATACATGGCTGTCAAAATATTATCGACTTAAAAAAAACTTATACCACGATGGTAATGTTTATTTTTTTTTAATGTCAGCGTGCCAAACAAACCGTGTTCGCATGCCGCCAAGTAGCACGCGTGTCATATATTTGTCATCTCTGGTCCAACCCATCAAGGTACGACTGCTGTATTTCAGTGTGAATGGAGTGTACATTGCTAGAACTTCAGGCAAGGGGACAGGTATACCCCGATTTCCCTACGAAATGACATATCTGATAGTTATAAAGTTACTAGATACTCTTTCAAGTAATCATACGTCAAGACAGGGTGCATATATATACATATATATATATATATATAGCTATCAATACCTATAAAATAACAGTAATCAATTATCAATGTGGGAGGCAAATAAAATATGTTTGTATTTTATATGATTTGTTCCAAAATATTAATTCGTAAGAAAATCAAGGTATTAGATTGAGTTGGGTGGTCAGCCTGTGCAAATTACGCGATACTGTATTATGGATGAAAAAGGTTAAATTTTGAGGAGGTGTACTCGCATTTGCGTGGAGATAGAGAATGGAAAACCATTTAGGAAAAAAAAAATCCTCAGCGCACTCGATAGGGATTCGAACATTTAAACTAGAGGTGCTGATAAATGTGAAGGTAAAATGTCTTTTTTTTAAAAAAAGGAACGCGAGTTTGAGCTAGATCTACAATCCTCACAGTAGTAATAATAACAGTAATAATAACATAGGAAGGAGGGTACGGAGCGTGGAGCTTGGAGGGGGGAAATCAATACAAGAAACAGATATCCACTTATGTATTATCTAGGAAACTTTACACAACTTCATGTTTTCCAATAAATATATATGTCTGAGATAAAGATGCTGGATAGGATGGATGAGACGGGGTGAGAGGGGGAAACGTAGAGAGAAAGACAATCATTCTGTATTTATTAAATATCATATATAAAGAAATAAAAAAAGGATAAAAACTGGCTATGGGGAAGAGGAGAGGTGAAGAGGATATGTTCAACCTCACGATAAGTCGTTCATATTCTGATTGCCTGCCCTCTCCCGATGGTAATGGCCGGGTAGGATGTAAGGTAAACCCGGTCATTTACCGGTAGCCAGGTCCGAAGGAAATACAGCAGCGGTTGCATTATAATAATGCAGATTAGGGTGCGGATGGGGGGGCTACACCCTTCCCCCGGAGCGAGGTCCCTGCCTGCTGCCCGCGCCAAGCCACAGGATACGCAGCATTATACAGATTTACAACCAATTCCACGGCATGAATTATCTCTCTCGTCAAGCTTGCAGGCCAGTGGCAACAACGAGCGCGCGCTGTCCGGTCACTGGCGAGGATTCCGTCAAAATGGACATTTACGGCGAGAGTTTGAGACAGACCCACTGGTGGGAAGAGCCAGTACACACGGCATGGCCAAGGTGCGGACTGAGCACCGCTACCTTGCAGTACAATTTCCCCCGCAAGGTGGATTGGGCACTGCTTTTGACTCCAGGTCAACAGTAACATTGGGTGACCTGGTGGTCTAGGGGTAAAGTGTCGGACTTCTGTGCTGGGGTGCGGGGTTCAATCCTCGGTCCCGGCACGGATTTATCTGATTACCAAACCCTTCCTTCGCCTCTGACAAGACGTGTATTAATCCCAACTTGTGAATGTGAGGAATGCCAGGCCTCCACCGTGGTTCGGATCCCACGTTAAACTGTAGAGCCCCCATTTCATCTCACAATCACCCTATCATTACACATTAGCGTAAGTGCGTATAACCCGAACGGGCAGTAAGACGCGGCGCTAATAATAATAATAATAATAATAATAATAATAATAATAATAATAACAACAATGGCCCCACAAGGTGGATTGGGCACTGCTACTTTGAATCACAATTTCCCTCCTAAGGTGATTGAGAATAGTAATAAATGTTCAGTCTTCCACTTCGCTGGTCGAATTTCCTAAGACTTATTTCTCGTAAAAGACTAAAGTGCCGAATACGGGAAGATCGGGATTAAATTGCCGGTCGGTTGTACTAACGATGTTTTTTCCTAAATGGTTTTCCACTCACCCTCCAAGCAGATCTATTAAGACATCCTCTAAATTCAACCTTCCTTGACCATGACACCTTAGCGTAATTAGTTAATATGCGTGTCGCCAGAAAGTGAAGGGATGAGCGAATGTCCCTTTTTAAATGTGGAGCGAAGTCAAACCGAAGCTGGAAACATGCGACGAAAAGTCGAAGCCGAGGTCAAAAATAGGATTTTTGTTGCTGTAACATAGCATTGATTTTAATTTTTCAGGGCTTCCAATATTTTTCTACTACCAAATTCTCCGTGTTTTCCATGTTTTCCCAAAAGTATTCCCGTTTTTCCCAGGCAGCTTAAGTTGAAGAAAAGAGTAATTCAATTTCATTTTTCATAAAATTGACCAACACTCAATAATTGTTTAAAACAGGATTATTTAATATTGACGGAGAGATGCATCTTCTGTCACTACACAACCCTTGTTTAAATGGTAATAAGATATGTTTGAATTAGCGTGCTTAATTCTTCAGTTCACTTTTTGTCCAACCAAAGACCTACTATTTTAAACTTTCAAATAATCTTCCAAATCAACAAATATTTAATTATTTTTATTGGTTTTTCAAAATTCCCAGCGTTTTCCGGGTTCTTTAAGGTGCATCTAGGTAAAGAGAAGATCTAGAGAGAAAAACAAAGCACACAATACTATTTTATGCTGTCATATCGGAATTTATCTATGTTAACATTAAAGAATGCATGTATGACTCGGTGTATGGAGAAAGTCAGTGATGATGGATTAAGAAGTTGTTTTCTGAGCTATATGCACAGTTTCTTGCCTACCCTACTATGGAAGGGTATGATTATGTATGTATGTATGTATGTATGTATGTATGTATGTATGTATGTATGTTTGTATGTATGTATGTATGTACGTATGTGTAATATGTACTTGTAAGTGTGTATGTATGTATGTATGTATGTGTAATATATACTTGTATGTATGTATGTGTAATATGTAATTGTAAGTATGTATGTATGTGTAATATATACTTGTATGTGTAATATGTACTTGTAAGTATGTGTATCTGTACATGTATGTATGTATATTACATTAAATGTCATGTAATCACTGTTTAATAGCTGCTCTAAAAAGATTATATGTTGAAATATGTCGTAGGTAACAAGATATTTCAAATATGTTCATAATATATCAATGTTTTCTTCTTCCTTCGAAATATTTCGAAGGAGAAGGTTTATAGTGGGTGCTAGAAGTCAAATCGATGGCGATTTAACCTTTGACCTTGACATTTTGAAGATTTGCATAACCCCAATTTATAATATAAATTAAAATGTATGGCTGCAGATCACGCGACTTGACGTATCATTAGATAAAAATTGATCTAATAACTTTTCAAATATCAGAATATGGCCCTTCTTATAAAAATTGAACTGTAGACAAACTTTAATCATATTAATTAAATATTCTAAGTTATTCACCAGAAAACACTTACAAAACAAAACATAATAGAATGTCTCAAGAGAGATACCAAACCCACAGAGTTGTTGTGAGCGTGCAGCTGAGACATCGGAAAGGGGGGGGTGAGTGGGGGAGTGTTTGCCAGTAAATTTGACTTTCAAAGTTTCGTAACAGCGGGAAAACGCACTATAACATACACTAAGTTGGTAATAAAATTAGGTGCTACAAATGAGAGTTTCTAGGCAGAGACAGATGGCGCTATAGTCTCTCCCATTAGTGTCGATAATGACTATCTCCCCCCCTCCCCTCTCTTTCAAGTTCTGTCCAAAAACTTCTCTCCCCCACAGAGTGCGCCACGGAGGTATACAACTCAATCTTCTGGGCCAAGGAGGGCGCGTGAAACAAGGAGATATTGAACCAATCACAGATTACACCCTAGCTCGCCCAACACTTATCAGCCGAGCAAACAATTAAACAAAACTACATTTTAAATATGTGAGGAATACCAGGTCTCCACCGTGGTTCGGATTCCACGTTAAACTGTAGGTCCTTCATTTCATCTCACAATCACCCTACCATTACACATTAGCGTAAGTGCGTACAACCCGAACGGGTAGTAAGACGCGGTGCTAATAATAATAATACATTTTAATATTCTGTATGGGCCTAGGTAGACGAGATATTGTCGATTAGATGTTGCGATTAGGTTAAATATTGACCAAATCTTCAACAGTAGGTCAACACAAGTTTGGTATTTACTGGAATTAACACAAAACTATTTTCTATGAACCTAAATAGTTTAAAAGTTGAAATTTACCTCTATGTAAAGTCCGAAAATACACTTATTGCGATTCATCACTAAGAACTAAATGCTATAGAAACGAAATGAAACTGGTATTAGAGTGTGGAATGGATCTTTGTGAATAGAATTAAGTAATTTAATAGGAGGATCATAGCATATTGTATTGGCATTTGTATTTTCCTCGTCTCCTGTTCGTTCTATTATTGCCGGAAATCTCCACCCAGTAAGGTTATAGATACACTTGGTGTTTATGAATTTCTACTAGAATATTCTAGCGCCTTAAGGTGGAATGAAACAGAATGCCAAATAAGGTGATTTTGTTTTAGGTTTTACAACAACAAAAGAGTCTTAATTAAAATATTGCCCCCGTAGATAGACCCTACATCAAGTTTAATTTTCTACACTCTATAATCTTAAAAGTTTTTGAATATTTGTCGTGAGCATCGCAGAATTTGATGGGGAAACAAGTCTTGTTCATTTTTTGCGATTCTCAGGACAAATATTCAAGCTGTTTAGATTACAATGTGTAGAAAAAAACTTGATGTATCTACTGGAACAAATGTATTTTGGTCTAGAACGTATTTTAACCATAGAAACATTTAAAATAACTCTACAATATGACTACCAATTTTTAATATATCTTTTAAGCATTTAACAAGCCTAAAAAAAACAACTTTGACATAGTTAATGATTTTTGTTTTGTTTTATTCAATGTTTTACTTTCCTTACAAAAATTTTAATTACAATAAATGGCTATAAATAAGAAAACCATTTATGAAAACCAGTCTCGGTAAACCCAGAGATGATTCGAACCCCAATCCTCTCCATCCCTAACAATTTAGCTTAGATGAGCCTGTCGCTTAGACAGCATGGCCAACGATGTTGTAAACATATTTGTAGATCCGCGTGGTCTTTGTGTTACGGTTGAAGCCGAGGTAAAGTTTAATAAACGCGGTACGTGTATAGATGGAGCCATAGTTTTCTATTGTTTTCAAATGTAACCTATGTTTTGATTTCAACTCTTCTTTTGTTTTACCACCCAAAACACATTCGGCGAGATCAAACACCATTCATTCTAGGTGTCTCTCCATCCATTACCGATTGGCCGCGCGCTATTATTGAGGTGAGGTGACATATGTTTGAAAAATACCAGGTTTATTCTTGTTGTGGGAAATGTTTATTGTACAGCTCAACATTGTCAAACTCACTTCGGTGGTCGAACGGTATCAGCAGTCACTTCACAAAAGACTGGACTACCGATGACGGAGAGATCAGGGTTTGAATCTCAGTCGGGAGTACTAAAGGTGGTTTCCGTATAGTTTCCACTCTCCCTCCACGCAAATGCGGGTAAACTTCCTTTAAACATATCCTTTCTAATTCTTAACTCGCGGACGGGTAGTAAGACGCGTCGCACACAAACTTTAACTTTTCGATATAAAAAATGAAGAGGTAAAAAACTACCCCGAGCAGAAACGTGGAAACTTTGTCAATACAACTTAGTCAAAGACACGTAGTAACCAAGTTCCCCGCTATGAACTAAGCTACACCCCAATTTTCATACTAAGAGCCTTATCTGACAGCTAAAAAAGTTGCTATATCTATTTTCACGAATTAAAACGTCAAGTCATGTGATCTGCAGCTGTCAAGGTAAGATTTTATCAATACCTATAACATTATATACAGCCCGCCTCGGTGGCGTAGTTAGTTAACTAACGCGCTAGATTAGTGTTGAGCTAGACTGCCGAAGACGGGGAGATCGAGGTTCTAATCTCACTTGGGAGAACAGGAGGTGGTTTTTTTCTAAATTATTACCCAAATCTATTTTCACGAATTAAAACGTCAAGTCATGTGATCTACAGCTGTCAAGGTAAGATTTTATCAATACCGATAACATTATATACAGCCCACCTCGGTGGCGTAGTTAGTTAACTAACGCGCTAGATTCGTGTTGAGCTAGACTGCCGAGGACGGGGAGATCGAGGTTCTAATCTCACTCGGGTGAACAGGAGGTGGTTTTTTTCTAAATTATTACCCACCGCACAAATACGGGTTCACTTCCTTTATAATCAACCTTCCCAATTCCTAACCCGAACGAGTAGTAAGACGCGGTGCTAAGTATTATATAGAAAAAGTTTGCCACCAGGGTTTGTTGTCTGGTCTTCTACTGGCAGTGGCGGATGTGTAGCCGTATTCTGAGATTGGGCTAACGAGTAGGTGTGGTTACTTCAGCCCAATGGGATGTGGTGATAATGATAATGATGATGATTGTGATTATGTGGCACCGGTAGATGTCTTAAACCTAACTAACCGGGCTATGGTAACCATGGGAATAATTTCCTTTGGGAAAAATACCTATGTTACCGCTGTGATTCGAACCCGGGACTTTTAAATTAGTAGATTAAAATCCAGGAATACTGACTATTAGCCCAAGAGACCGGTCAAAATAACAAAAGTAAAATATTATCAATGTTGACCACACAAAAAAAAGTTCATATCTTCTTAAAATATTCTTCATGCCAAGCCCTATTATAAGATAATGAGAGCGTTATTTGTCTGGTCGCTCTCAGCCTCCCGGTAAAACAAAAAAACAAAAAAAACAGCCGAGAGTTGAAAAAGTATGAACATTTGTCTCCTTATTGCATCGCCCACGAAGCAATTGAAAGTTTCAATCGTATATTCGAGCCAGCAGGGATGCTTCCTGTCTCCTTAAAGAGATGTGTACCATTAATGGGGGGTAGGGAACCCCCTCTCTCCAGAGGGTCTCACTCCGGCCACCTCCTTTACCCCCCACCCCAGTTTTCACAAACAGTTCCGGCCATATGTGAGCCCTCTTTACATCCCGACACTTCAACAAGCGCTCGTCGTACAATTTAGAAACTCAGTGGGATCCCCGCGCCGATGACACATACACACAAAAACTAATAATACTCTTTACTCTCAGTTTTGTTTCCACTCAACTTCAGGGCTAATAGGACTACATTGTGAAGACTGTACAGAGTGTTTGGTAAACCCTATCCGCCAAATGTACAGTCCCAATCCTCATAGGAGTTAGAAAAGACTATATCTTCATTCAAGAATTCATACGTCAAGTCAGATCACGTTTGAAAGATTGTATTGAAACATTTTATGTGCATTTTCTGAACGACTCATTATATCGGCACACGACTTACAAAATAACTTAAATCTAGAGCAGACACAGTACCCAGTACCCAGGAAGTTAAGTCAGCTTCCTAGTTCTTACCTCACTAACGTAATTAAAACGAGTCAAGCACGGAACAGTAGTAAGACAACAGAAAAAGAATACATAAATTAATCACACTGTTATTTTTTTTAAACATCAAAATTCCATATTAGTTAAAATGTAAAAAAATTTCAGTTTTATAATGACACCAATAAGAGTTTATATAAATGTGTGTAGGACGTAAATATATCCGCTAAGCTAAAACAAATGTTACTCTAGTACTCGGATATTGACTCCAATTTGATCACCACTGAGCTAAAACGAATGTTACTCTACTACTCGGATATTGACTCCAATTTGATCACCACTGAGCTAAAACGAATGTTACTCTACTACTCGGATAT
>CABFOW010000393.1:62455-99701 GCA_902141385.1 Timema californicum
GGCCAGAGTTGATAACATTTTACCATACTAATATTATTATTAATTTTATCATTGCGTCTTACTACCCGTTCAGGTTATACTCCTAAGTACTAATTACACTAATGGCTTACGGATAAGGAAGGTTTTTAATTGAAGAAGTGCACCCGCATTTGAGGGGGAGAGAGGAAAACCACCCTCAGTGCACCCGACCGGGATCGAACCCCAATTTCTCCGTCTTCGGCAGTCTAGTCCAACACTAGAGTGGCACGTTAGACCCCGCCGCCACCGAAGCTGGTTTTATTATCATATGTTTAGATAGGCTTAGTGATAATATCTAACAAAAAATGATCGCAGATCAGATAAAGGTAAGTATGCGTATGTGAAAGTAGATCAAGTGACTTTTTTTTATCAATAAGGCATTTCATATGAAACAAAAATATGAATATCATTGCATTTTTTACTCTTGAGTTATTCAAATCTGGCAATTAAATTGTATTTAATTTTGAGACACTTTGGGATTAAACGTTTTATAGGTTTTATAATAATAGGTGTATTTTTTAATCTTGAGTTATTTTTAGACACAAGAAATCTGTTTATCCTAATAATGATTAATCGATATTCCAGTTTATTTGGAACACTTTTTCGACTAAAAAAACCCCACAGCTGAAAAGCTTCGATTACAATCAAGTCCTGCAAATTACGTAGCAATCTACAACTAATTAAAAAAAATTGTTTTAAAATCTCACTTATTTCCACGAATTATGTGTACTTACAATTTCTTACATGCCTCGTTCCCAAAATAACGGATCATCCGTAATTACGACTATTCGGATTAGTACTGTTACCAGCAAATTCGGGGATGAATGAGTTTTTGGTGTAGATCTACTTGCTGTAGGCCTAACAAACTTCGACAAAACGATGATATCCGATTATTTTTTTTCTATTCGAGGGAAAAGAAATACAGAATTAAAAGATGGCCCTTAAAATATAAAATATTGTTTAAAATACTGTATACCTATTTATTTCCTATACAGCATCGTCTGCACTGGAGCCTTTGAACACAGCACCTAGGGTGCTCACCCACTTCACACACTGCTTTAGGTCGCCCTACCTTAAGCTATACATCAATAATTAATTGATTACCAATATAGGTAAATATTAAGTTAAAATATCAACAAAAACAAAAATCAGTTGCAGACATTAGTAAAAAGTGACCTTTGTATTTTAGATATATTTTTCCGATACCTTAGCTCAATCAGTGCTAAGTTTAATTTAGTTTAAAAGTCGTGTACTGATAGAATCAGAAAGGGAATGCTAATGCCTCAAACAAACAAAATTATCGTTTATATTCGTTATTAAATTCTTAATTTTATTGCCAATATTGTATACACCATACATACTAATCCTATGGTATACTCTAATGGAGTATCAAAAAGTATACATAAACTAATATAATTGGATTAAATACGATCAAAAGAGAGAAAAAATAAAATATTGTTATAAAATTGAACAAAAGCATAAACACAATAAGCTGCTGTTAGAACCGGTTGTTCCAAAATAATTATTTGTACTATATGGTAAAACAGACGGGTCAGTCAAACATAATGAAAGGAAGAACTCTAGTCAACTCCGTACGCCTGGACGAATAAACTAAATTTCCCTTTAATAATGAATTTACTTAAAAATTAACTTCTGTGGGTACGCCATAGTCAAAAGTCAACCAAATCAATATTATGGTTTTATAAGCAACTATAATTTTAGTGGCTTTGTTTATTTATTAGTTTGGTGAGGTAGGCACAGTTTCAGACTTTCTTAATTAAGTGCGTGCGGAGCTCTTCGAAATGTCGAAGTAATAGTTGAAGGTCAAATCTACTTTGCCTCGACTTCAACACCCACAACTACTGTCGCATCCTCAAAACATTTCGAATGAAGAAGACAGGTTCGCTAGATTATGAATAGATTTTAAATATCTCTCCAAATATGACATATTTCAATATAATAAACGTTTTAAGAACATCTACTAAACAATATTTTAACACCTACTAGTGATTCAAATAAATACATACATATAAGGTGAGCATTGATTAAGCAGGTTAGTAAGTAAAAGAAAATATGATTATCATATTCAATATCACCAACATTATTCTTCTCAAAAGAAAAATACCTGCCAATCTGTAAAACCATGAAATCACCCAAAATGTTTAGTTGTGCAATCTTCTTTGCTTGCAGTCAAATTATAGCCTTAACTAATTTTCTGACCTTAAGGAACTCGAAAGTCCATGGTCTCCAGAACGTAAGCTCCCTCATTCAATCCTATCTTGAGACACCTCCATCCAACCCCAAGCCAAACTTCTCAACCTTCTTCAAATACATTCTTACACTATCCCCCCCAAACCCCTTCGAAGTATCGGACCACCAACGGGTCTTATTACTTCCGGTTTCCAGACTAAAATATTGTGTACACGCCTGTCATCGTCCATATGCAAAACCTCCGATTCACGTCAGAAAAGACGGGAAGGAGAGATATACAGTCAAATTGTCATAGTAAGGGACTTTTAAGAAATACAATTTTTTTTGTCAACGATGATAATATCTTTATATTTTATTTGTGTTATTAAATAATTATTGTTGATATCTATCAAAAGTTACAGATGCATATTGCATGACTTGACGTGAAAATAGATCCTGTAATTTGCTGTAAGCCAGGGCTCTTCCCATGAATCCAATCTTGCAGAGGCAGAGGGATAACTTACCGGAGGAAGGTACAACGCCACGACGGCCCAAACCAAGATCGAACCCGACACCCCCCTCGGGGGTCGACACCACAGCTAAGCAAGCCCC
This sequence comes from Timema californicum, assembly GCA_902141385.1. Classification (NCBI taxonomy): domain Eukaryota; kingdom Metazoa; phylum Arthropoda; class Insecta; order Phasmatodea; family Timematidae; genus Timema; species Timema californicum. The sequence continues at coordinate 65,276 of CABFOW010000393.1, forward strand.
TCGGTTGCAATAACGGCCCGAGGAGAAGGGGGTGGGGGTTGAGGGATGGCCGAGGGGAGGAAAGAGGGAGAGAGTTTCGGGAAATGCTCTGCCGGCAAATCAGCGCGGATTTTCGATAGCTCTGTAGAGTAGCAATAAAGAGTTCATTACTTGAGAGAGGGGAGACAGGGGGGGGTGGGGTAAGAGGGAGGGCAGCATGCTCTAAAGTGGCTCCACACAGAGAAGCACGGGGCCGAGGCTTTAGTCGGTTGCCTGGGTGGTGTGGTATTGTGCACTCAAGTGCGGCCCCCTCCTCCCCCAAAACTAACTCACCCAACCCATCTAGCTCCCCGCACAAACCACTCAAAAAAACTCCGCTCATCTATTCTATATGATAGAAATAAAAAGAGGAAACGCTAAAAACTTTTTTTCCGAGGTTTGCTGCTACTGCCACTTCAAACAAATGTATTCCATTTCTCCCCCCCTCTGGATATTTCTTTTCTTATAAAAGAATATTCATTTAGTTGAAGTGTCACACTACGAACCACACAAATGTTACCGATTATTTTTGATATTTTTTTTAATGATATACAGCATTAGATGTTACACTCACTGCAAAGTACAAATAAAAGATAATTCCAACAAAAGCTTTGGTATAAATAAGAATTAATGTTAAAAATTAATGTCGCAAACCGGAGATTACAGACGCCTTATTAGTTACTACCCATTCGGATTATAAGCAAGTAACCTATGTAATATACATTTTAGCACCACGTCCTACTAATTCGTTCGGGTTATAAGCCAATTTACTAATTACACTAATGTGTTAGGGACTAATGAGGTTTAATTTAGAGGGAGTGTAACCGCAAAAGCATGAATGAAGGGTGGAGAACCATCCTCAGTACACCCAACCGGAATCGAACCCCGATATCCCCATCTTCGGCAGTATAGTCTACTACGAGAGTAGCGCCTCAAGACCATGCGGGTACCGAAGCGTATGCATATATATTTATATATTAATTACGCTTATGCATTTGGGAAAGGAAGGTACAATTTAGAATAAATGTAACCGCACTTGAAGAGGGAGAGTAAGTAAACTACACAGATAGGGGGGAGGAGGATCTCCCTCCGTACACCCGACTGATATTCGAACCCCTGACCTCCCCATTTTGGTTCGTCTAGAAACTGTTTCATCCGCTTGTCAGACCCGCACTCGTAAAACGTGTTGTGTTTGTTTTTGCTTAAACAAAGAGTATATACAATAAAATGTAGGTGAACGTAATTTCAACTAATATGACTCCATCATAAAAGAGTAAGTAAACTACACAGATAGGGGGGAGGAGGATCTCCCTCAGTACACCCGACTGATATTCGAACCCCTGACCTCCCCATTTTGGTTCGTCTAGAAACAGTTTAATCCGCTTGTCAGACCCGCACTCGTAAAACGTGTTGTGTTTGTTTTTGCTTAAACAAAGAGTATTTACAATAAAATGTAGGTGAACGTAATTTCAACTATTATGACTCCATCATAAAAGTCCTATTTAAGTTTACAAACAAGAGTTAATAGGATTATTACATTAATTCGTTTAACGAATCTTACGAGTTTTTAGTAAATGTATATTTTCAGATAAAAGCAGGAGAAGGTTTGTGCCGATTATTTTATTTATTTTCACAAGAACTGTTATCCTTGGCCAAATAATCAATTGTTCTAGTTGCATACAGTAGTGCACCTACATTTGTTCCTGATTGGCTGAAGGCAAGCCAACGCAAGAGATGAGCAAGAGATGGACAATGTTCATCTTCCCCCGACAAGCGACTGCGCTTGCGTGAGCTATTGTAGACAGACAATATTAAGAATCCAACAAAAGGTTGCGACTGGTTGTAGAATGGGCCTCGCCGACAAATCAGCCTGATATATAGACCACGTGCCCACCAGGAGTTTAAAAAAAACAGGGGGTTCAGGGGCGAAGTAGCTCAATGTACATTATTTAGTCGAGTGACATAATTTTTTATTTAATCTTAAAGCTTAAAGCGCTTTGGTTGCGTTGCAAAAGACTTTTATACAAACATTAAGTCCTGCCTAAAATATAAATAATAATAATATCTATTATAGGAAGATAACAGGGCAGAAGAAAGAAATGATAAGTTTTCGACGCACCAATCTTCTGTGTAAAAGAAGGTCTAAGAACTATTTCGTTCCCAAAACCGATGGCCACGAGGTCCAAGGCGTCAGTATCGCAACAGACTGTATTGCCAGTGACGGTGAGATCTAGATTCTAATCTCACCAGGTAATTTATTTATTTGGATTGTCCATCCTCTCTCCAATGAAATGTGGATGCACTGTATTCTATACCAACTTCCACATTACCACTCCATAAATAAAGCAGTCATTGGTTTTTCAATTTTCAAATCAAATGAAATGTTTGACTTTAATTTAAGTTGAATTTGAATTCATTTGTGGATCATTCTATTTACGAAATATTAGCGCTGTTGTTGAATAATACTTTTAGATGTATGTTCAAATCATGAGTTAAGGCTTATTTATGAAGAAAATAACATTGTTGTTGATTAAAGTTGTCTTGATATTCCTAGCATGTAAATTAAATATAATCCTCATAGTTTATTGAGAATGGCGCATCATAAAAAATAACATAATTTTAAGTTAAAAAAAACCTTTGTGACAGGAAACATAAAATGTGATTTACTCATTTATGTTAAATATATCACACATCTAAAAAAAATACCCATCAGTTGTTGGATGATATAAATAATGTAGATTAATAACCTTATGACGCCGATCAATGTAATATTTATGTTTTATTGTGTGATTTGAAGGATACACTTATTCAAAACTTTAAAGTTGAAGTCGTTGAAAATGTATATAATTATGTCACAGAATATATGGACAAGGTATCGCTTCAGTGTCTGAATTGTCTAAGGCGTTAATATTGTGTTAGACTGGCCTGCTGATGACGGAGATATCAGGGTTCAAATCCCTGTCGGATCTGAGGGTATTTTTTCTAAATAATTTCCCACTCTTCTTCAACGCAAATGAGGGTAGAGTACCTCTAATATGCTTCCTTCCTCATCCCTACCCCATTAGAGCAATTATCATATATTCTTATAACCTGAACAGGTAGTAAGACGCGGCAATTTAACAAACAAAAAAAGTGTTTCCATAAAATCCCTACTGGCAAATCCTTATTACGTAGGCCTATGAAATGTATTGCGTATATGTACACGTCATTTAACCAGAAAAGTAACAGTCAGACTGTTACTGATTGCTGACCACACGATGGCCTGTCCTATAAGTTAGTCATAATGGAAACAAGCAAGGTAAGCGCGCTACTCTTCAGTGCACACAACTGATGATAACTTCAATTGCATAAGGAGTCCCTTTTAGAAAATAAAATACATATTTCTTATGATCAATATTAATAATATTTTATCATATTATTGTTATTTTATAAGCATTGTTATATCTATGAAAAGTAACATGCTGATAACATGATCTGAAATATTATTATTATTAGCACCGCGTCTTACTACCCGTTCGGGTTATACGCACTTACGCTAAATGTGTAATGGTAGGGTGATTGAGATTGTGAGATGAAATGAAGGACCTACAGTTTAGCGTGGAATCCGAACCACGGCGGAGGCCTGGCATTCCTCACATTCACAATATGTCTTGTCAGAGGTGAAGGAAGGATCTGAAATATGCATATCGATAAATAAAACATGTTTTAGTTAAGTTTTGTGACTATCAAAACCTTTCTTCTTTCTGACTCTGACTTAAATTGAGTTTTTCTTTTTAAGCGCATTTTAACGTGTCGTTTTGAATACAGTTTTGTTCCAGATCAAGAATCCTTAGCCAAACAGAGTAAATAAACAAAATATACTACCGTAGATCTAAAATAAATAACGAATATAAAGAGTGCCGTATGAATACCGGTAAGTGAAATTGTTTGCTGGTTTCTCAATTATCAACCAATTGAGAAACACTCCGGTTCATACCCAGATGATGCCTACCATGAAAGGCGTTTTTCTACCACCGTGTTAACGCTATATGCCTTTTTTTATTAGGCCTAATCTAATAGGGTAGGGATGAGAAAGGAAGCATTTTAAGAAAAACCACCCTCAGTAGACCAGACCGGGATTCAAACACCGATCTCCCCACCTTCAGCAGACCAGTCTAACACAAGTGACACCTTAGACCATTCGGCCACTGAAGCGGGTTGAAATAAGTATTTGTGTGTGTCTGGTTCTAGGTCGAGTTTAATCTCTGGATCGTGCGCTTAGGTTCAGGAGGTGCACGTGAAAATTTAATAAATTACATTTGGAAAATAAGTTGGTAGAGTATTGAAAATAGAACCGCGCCATACTTCTTTAACCTTTCGTGTCAGTTACAGACTGTACAAGAGTCGAGTAATTTCTCGGGATCAACGAACGGCTGACATTTTAAACTCTGCAAATCTCTTGGATACGTAAGTCTAAACATATACTTGGAGATTTTAAGAAATATTACACGTTTATTAAACACTGCTCTTTTTTAATACTCTTCACAGACGGATATATATATATTTAACAAAAACTTGTAGTTTACGGGAATAAAACATAAATAAACGGGTGTGCAATTATAAAAATCTTCCAGCACGTCAGAGGAGTGAGTGGGTGGCAATCCGAGCGCAAGGTTCGACCGGGCGCAACGCAATCCCATGCAGCCCGAGACAACAAGAGAAAAGGTTACACAGCACGCCGCACACACACAGACACATACACAGACAGACAGATCTTCCTTAGGTCCAAAACAAAATGTATATTATTATTATAATAATCCAACGAGGGAGGGGCTTATATTCTTCCATTCGAAAGAGAGAAAAAAGCAGGCAAGAGCACAAGAGACCCACAAAAAGAGACAGAGAAAGAAACAGTCCACAGACAAACTGACTGAGAAAGGGAAAAGTATCAAGGTCAAGCCTCAATGATTCACGACAGCCTTCCATTGCTGATTATTATAATATCAAGTCGTCCATCTCAATCCCCGAATCTCTTTTTACCCCCACCCCGCTTTAACTTCCACAAGTCGAGTCTTATTCGCTGTCTCGCTCTTCCGCGCGAGGGATAGTATTTTTTTTCTTCCCCCCTTTCCCCCCAAAAAAAGAGTAATTACTGCTCTCGCTTATTGTAATTTGCATCGCTCATGTAAGCTTGAGGCGGGCGGGACTGATAGATACCTTTACCTCCTTCAACCATACACACACACACAGACATACATATCTTATTGTAAGACTCGGAGAAAATGTCGAACAATCACGCAGACTTATCATAAGTTGTACTTTATATAATTGGATGTGGGAGGGGGAAGACGTGAGGGGGATGGAGGATAATTGCTTGACGGAGAAAACTATGCTTTTTGACTTCTGTAAGGAACAAGACTCAAAACTCACCCTCCCCCCCCTTTTACGCTCATGCGGTAAGTATGGGCTGGCCAACCGAAACAGAACGCAGCTAGAAATACGAGAAATATGGCTAACAAAATAAAAAGGGACATTAGGAAAACTTATTCGCGGCGTAATTTAAGGAGGAGTATTAATAAAAAACACTGTAAGATAGTTTGGTCATAGACCGGCTTTGTATAATATAATACGAGCAAAGTACAACAGTTGTGCGGACTTTTTTTTTTGGCGGAACACTATTTCATCCACACACATACAATATTAACCGACACATGAGCACAAAAGCCGAACATTTAGTAGTCTAACTACTAGGGAAAGTACAGTAGCCCCATGGCTTCTTTGGTGCTGACTGACAGCTCAAAGCTGACTTCTGACAGTCGACATTTAAGTATATACCTAAATTTTGTCGGTCAGAAGTGACAGCTGCTAAACACATGTTTTTTCAGATCATATGGTTCGGCGTAGGGATACATAATTTGGTCTGGTAACTTATTTGGTCTGGTAACTTTTCAAAGCTTTTAGCTGTCAGCTGTGAGCTGTCAGTCAGCACCAAAGAAGACATGAGGCTACTGTAGGCCGGTGTAGGTAAGTGACTGTTAGTAAAGTTACCAAACCTATTCTCAATCGTAAAACTATATGATATGAAATACCATATGTCGAGTTGTTGTCAATTTGACCATCAAAATTTTCACAGCAAATAATTTGTTTTTATTTATAGTTTTATTCAACAATATTTTTTTACGTCTACTCCAGGCCGTCAGTTACCACCACTCCCATGGCGAATGGGCTCAACATAAATTCCAGAGCGTCTTACTACCCATTGTACTATATAACTCTCTCACCTTAAGGAACTCGTAAGTTCATGGTCTCCAGAACGTAAGCCCTCCATTCAACCCTAACCTGACATCCAGCCTCTTTCAAATTAATTCTCACGTTATCCTTCCATCGACGTCTCGACCTACCAAAGGATATTTTACCTTCAGGTTTCCCAACGAAAATGTTGTGTACTCGCCATATGATCGACCGACACTTCCTCAGCTTGCAAGCATTGATTATCTTTAATATGTTTGAGGGCGCATACAAGCTATGAAATTCTTCATTTTGTAACTTTCCCCATTCTCCTTTTTGTTCGTCCTTCTTAGGCCCAAATATATTTCCCAGCACTTTGTTAGTAAAAATATTAAAATTATTATACCGGTACAGAGACACATCTGTAGAAAATAAACCCTTCGGAGATATTCCAACTTTAATTTAGCTAGTGGGGGTAGAAATGAGATAGATAAAATTTAAAGAAATTGCACCAGAATTTATGCAAAATGAGGAAAAATCACAGACAGAAGAAACCTAAAGTAAATGTATAAAATACACAAATGCACTCGGCAGGGGTTCAAACTTCAAAACCACCTCACCCCCATCCCATTACTAGGTATAATATAAATAAAATGAGCCATGCCAGTAGAATAGTGTAAGATTTTTAAGACAATCTACCATTTGGGGGTTACTTGGATTACCAACGCAAATTGATTACAAACTATTATTGCACGTTAATAATTATTTTAAAAATGTAACTTCTACGCTTGAGTTTTCCAATAGATATTGAACAGACAAGATCGATCTACAGTCCATTCGCGACTAGAGTGGTTGTAACTGACAGCTAGCAGAAGATTTATATCGCAAACATTGGTTGAAGATCACGAGTGTAGAAATAGTTGTTATTTTTATAATATAATATTAAAATATCAATCGAAAGAGTTTATAAACGCTTATAATAATACCAGCCTAAGGCCCGACACACACAAAATGCTAAGCTAAAGCTGTGCTATGCTGTGCTAAGATATTGTCAGTTTGGTTTCACACTCATTGCTAAGCTAAGCTAAATCTTTTCCCTCCCGAATTCAATTTTGTTTCTTACTGGTCTACTCCGATGAGGTTTAGTTATGATGACGTTCTCCAAAATGTCTTGTTTCAGTTCAGATGATAGTACTGAGGAAGAAAATATTCTGCTGTTTGCAGTTGTTTTGGAAGAGGAAGAAAATTTGGAAGGTGAAGGTTCAATTAACGCTTCCAGTTTAATAAAAAACACATTTTTAAAATATAAAACCTAAATAAAATATTACTTAAATACACATGAAACAAACTGAAAACAAAACTTCTACACTTCTTTGGTTATTTTCACCAAACCAGCACTGGATCAAGCCGTGCTATGCGCATGCGCAGCGTAAGATGGCTCAAGATGGGAGATGGGAAAATTTCCTGGCCAGCAATTGGAAAAAACATAGCAAGACATAGCAAAACATAGCAAGACATAGCAAAACATAGCAAGGCATTGATTGCTTAGCTCAGCTTTTTGTGTGCACCGGCCTTAAGAATCATTGAATAAGGCTCTCTCATAGTTTATCTAATAATATTAATAATAATAATAATTTAGCACCACGTCTTATTACCCGTTCGGGTTATACGCTTTGAGTACTAATTACTCTAATGGATTAGGAATTGGGAAGGTTGAATTAGGGGAAGTGAACCCGCATTTGCATGGAGGGAGAGTGGAAAACCATTTAGGAAAAACCACCCCCAGTTCACCCGACCGAGATTCGATCCTCAGCAGTCGAGCTCAACACGACAAGCGCGTTAGCCAACTACGCCACAGAGGCGGGTCTCATAGCTTATCGAAAGAACAAACGATATTAATAAAACTAGTTTTTTTTTGTTTCACGGTTGTGGCAACAAGAAATATTATAGTATAAATACTAATAAATTAAAACATATATTCACACTTGTATCTTATTATAACTGGCCAACAAAATAAATAACTGTTTTTTATAACTTAGGGAAAGAGCCATACAAAATACGTTTCAAAATAAAATGTTTTAATTTTGCAAAAAGATTCGCATAAACACAACAGAAAAATAGTTTGTATGACATCATCAACCACCCTTGTTTCGTCTGATTCACCATCTTGATTTATGAAGTGAACGCAGCCTTTAGAAGGTCTTGTTTGAAGAGCATTTTTTTAAAGTGAACCACAAACGCCAATGACACAAAAAAAAGTTATTTTCATAAAATCGTATTTCACTAGTGTAAAAGTGAATAAAAGAAAAACAATTAACAAAAAACAAATTGTTTGTTGTGAAAGTTTTGATTGCCAAAAGTGAAGGGAGCTTAACATATGGTATTGCTGAACCGGATAATGGATACATGAGAGTAGATCCGGTAACGTTTTCTAGCTGTCAGTTACCTACACTCCAATGGCGAATGAACTGTAGTTTATCACCAAAGTAGTTTCCCATTTTAAACCTCAATGAGTCCTAGCGTAGTTCTTTCAAATCCCGCCTTCATGGTATTGGCGCTAGAATAAGGTCAGACATTGCTGGAGAGTCTAGTTGCTACAGTCACATTTTCAAAGAAATATACTTATCTTACAGCTAGAAAAGTTACTAGATCTACTTTCACGCATTAATACGTCAATTCATGTGATCTGCAGCTGTCACTTTCGATTGATATTTTAAGTATCCTTAAAATAATACTAATAATATAGTAAGATGTTATTAATTTTAACAGTAAAAAATAGTTTATATTTTATAAATGGCTCTGCTTATGAAAATCCTATAGACGCAGATATTAATAGAGCTTAATATGTGCAATTAAGGTGAATTGGAATGGAACGCGAGTTAAGGTCAGTATTTTTGCAGTTTTTAAAACAAGTTTTTTCCATAGTAAATAAAATATTTCTACAGCAGACACGTTTAGTTTAATTTTTTACACATCATAATATAAACAGAAACGAATATTTACCATGGACATCACGGAATTTGATAGCCTTTTTACTTCGTTTATAAAAAATTCCTGTTCAAATTGTACAATGGCCATGACAGATATTTAAGAACTGTTGATATTATGTCTACTATGAGTAGACAAATAAACCAAACATATCTAGTGAAGAAATATAGTATTTATTTTGAGCAATTTAATGTTTTTTGATATAAAAACTGCAACTCGCGTTTCATTTCACCCCACCTTAAAACATCACATTAACTCTAAAACATACGCAACAACCAGTCCCCCAGCCAATTAATTCGTCAGTGTGAACGGGGGATCTTCAATTCTACAAACGGAGAATGTCCTTGGCCAGAAACTGAGCACGGGACCCATAGCTCAGGAGCGCAACCAACTAGTCTGGAAGACAATGGTTCCCGCACGGTGCAGCGCGAGTGGACGGCAGGGGTGGTAGGAAGATTCACCGACAATCAAGGATTTAGATACATTTTCAAAAGTAAGGAAGTCCAACGATCATATATGAAAAACGAATGTCAGCCTCAGATAAAACGCAGAGTTTATCTTACTAAAGGGCTGAATCGATTGCTCGACCGACGAAACCACATCGGCCTACAATAGCTGAAAAATTGAATCTTTCCGCGAGCCGCAAGATTGCGAAAAATTTGCTTGATGAGGCTGAGCAAGTTCTACATTTGCGATTCAAGTTGATGAATCGACAGATACTAGTGGAAAAGCACACAGGCATTAGCAAATTCATTAACACTGACAAAATAATCACATCGTTTTTATTTTGAAAGGATCTTGAAAACATACAAAAGGACAGATATTTTTCCAAACTCTGTTTGAGTAATTGAAAAAAAATAGATTTAATTGGGATTCTTGCATTGGAATTTGAATGGATAGCGACATCGCCTCTCCCCTCCCACCAATGATAGGGAATGTCAGAGGCTTCTTGTCACTCATCAAAGAGAAAAATCAAGATGCAATATCAGCTTACTGGGTTTTTTTCACACAAAGAGGCGTTAATCAGTAATAGCCTTGTAGCTGTACACTGTGAACTTCCTCAAGTAAAACCAATAAGGGACACGGTTATCTGCTCAACTATGCAAATACATATAGTCAGAACAACAATGCATAGTATGCACACTGATGTTCTCCTTCCCGGTTGCATCGCAGAAAAGTTTTAAATCTTGATTTGTAACTGAAGAGCTAGTAAAGAACCTTTTTGCAACAATAAGTGAACCCATCGTAACACCACCTGAATAAGAATGACTGGTGCGCAAAGTTGACATATTTGACCGATATATTTTCCCAATTGTATGTGATCAGCACCAGTATGCAAAGCCAAGATGACGATGATCTCACGGCTACAAACACTTTAACTGAAACTTTTAAAAAAATCTTCAGATATGGCTCAGAAGAGCGATGCAAAAATAACCTCAAAATGTTCCCAATAGTAGAAAGTTTTAAAACTAGCAATTAATTGTATGGCCTCAAACAGTATTAGATTGTAACTGATAGAAAATATAGATAGGTTCTTCCCGTCATTTTATAAATAAGTATTCGAGTGGGTTAAAGATCCTTTTGAGCACTCCAACTTATCAGATATGACATTAGTTTATGGGCGGGAGGAGAAAATGGCCTTCATTTCGAGTGATCGTGTCTTGAAATTGAAACACGTCGTATCCCAATGTATTTTTTTGGATACACAAGCAGAAACCATATCGACGCATTCTTCTACAGTTCTTCACGAAATAGTGTTGTAAACAGGGATATTTTCAGCTCTAACAAATATCAAATACCAGAAGAGAGACCGGTTTATTTGTATTTATGAGGAGATATGAGTTTGTTTTTCTTTAATTAGACCCAATACAAAAGAGATTACCCGTCATAAACAAGCTCACACCTCTCATTAAAATTGTATATTTTATTAATGAATCGTGTGTTTTGTACTGCATTGTTTTATACTTTCTGAATGCATCATTATCTTAGTATAAAACCCGCCTCGGTGGTGTAGTTGGCTAACGCGCTTGTGTTGAAGCTCGACCGCTGAGGACGGGGAGACCGAGGTTCGAATCTCGGTCGGGTGAACTGGGGGTGGTTTTTCCTAAATGGTTTTCCACTCTCCCTCCATGCAAATGCGGGTTCACTTCCTCTAATTCAACCTTCCCAAGTCCTAATCCATTAGCGTAATTAGTACTTAAAGCGTATAAACCGAAGGGTAGTAAGACGCGGTGCTAAATATTATATTACTTAGTATAAAGTAGTTGTGCTCTACTTTTTTAATAAAGCGCCGCTAGGGAGTGATTTGATCTTTTTGAAGGTAGTACTTATCAATATAAATACGGCGTGGCACGAGCAAATTTTTATTTTGAAAAGTGCGGCCCATAGAATAAGTTTGGGAACCGCTGACTGCTATAGGGAGGGTATCGAGGTAAACGCCCTGAGAAACTGCCAGTTACCTGCTTTGCAACCCGCGTGACAAAGCAGCGGAGCAGGATGCTCATATCGCAGGCGACATTCCAACAGTACAAAGAGAGGGAAGGCGGTGACAACCAAGGTCTGACTGAGGTCTTTAGTTCCAGTGATCAGATATTGAAGCGCTAGTATATGTGCATATTATCACGCCCGCAATTCAAATATTGAAGAAAAGTTTGAACGATTTCATTTTATGTTCTTAGGTAGTATGATGAGCAGAGAAAATATGTATATATATTTTTAGCACCGCGTCTTACTACTGGTTCAGGTTATACACATGCGTAACACCAGCCTCAGTACAGGTATTCGAACCCCGATAACCCCATCATCGGTAGTACAGTCTATTGTAAGAATGACACCTTATACCATGAGACCACTGAGGCAGGTGAGAAAATAATTAAATGAGAGAACCTTATTGGTAAAATACATACCAATTATAGGCACTAATAAATGATTGCTCGTGATTTTAAAAGCATTTAAATTTGCTTGATTATGCAATAAATATTCTTTTTTATAAAATTTAGCTCGGTACAGAGGTGGGGTGGCGGAGGGATATTGTACATTGTGTAGTGTAAGACTAATATTACTATAAATACAATATATTAAACCTTGGGTCCATAGTCTGGTTGTTGGGGTTTTCCAAACAAGTGTCTTATAAGATATGAAATATTTAAGTTTTTTTAATGCCTTTTTTTCCTGAATCTCGAAACCTGGATTATTTTCGAATCCCTCGAATCTTGAATTCCCTCAAAGATTCGGGGATTTCTTAAGTCCCAACCTTTTTATGAATGCATTTTTTTAAATGGACGTTTTGAGCTTTACAAATAAGATGATTTACAACGGCACCATTACTATAGGATGTTTCGCTCGCTCTCAGCCCTGAGTTTCCCTTCTAGCTTTGAAACTCTCAGGGACCGAGTGCGAGTGAAACATCCTGTATGACAAAATGGGTTGTGTGTCTAATATCAGTGTATTTGATGATCAGTGACAAATTACGAATGTATATATTATGTTTAAAAACTTGGCAAAACAGTCCTGTCCTAATTGTTCCCCCGCTACTGTTGGAACGCAATACATCGATCAATGTCTAGAAATGTAATATACGAAACAAAACAAAAAAAAAGCACATCGGATCGGAATATAAAAATAAGAGTTTTTTAAACAATTATCCGAGAAACAAATGGTACGGTGCACCGCACAGACTTTCTTGCACATTTATCTTAAAATAGAGACATTTAGGCTATTAAAACTAATATTATTTGTGAAACGAAATAATATACACCGTTACAGAAACATTGAGAAAAGAGGGGCATATGTCCATCAAAGAGTATAACAATCAACTCACGATCTCAGACACTTCAATTTAAAAATTATATATATTTTCAAATAGCTCAGAAACTAATGGTTTTATAAAAATATATTTCATGTAAAATGATTTTATTTTTAAATAGTACTACAACTTTACGCTGCTAAGTTATATCTTTTCTCGAATAGTTGGGGAGAAATAAAAATTAGATTTTTCTGCTCATGAAAAGCACCCTCAAAGTAATTCTTGTGGGAAAATAAGAAATGCCATTTTGTCTGTTATGTTAAACAATGCTTGGATAAAAGATGTAATCAAAATCCACAGAGCTGATTTTGATAAAATCTATTTTTTATTTCTTTCAGTAAGCTACCGTTAATTTTAGGATTAGAAATATAGTTCCAAAAACTTCTCGGGGTAGCCTTTTAAAAGCTCTATACATCAAGTTTTAGCCATATTGGTAAAATGGTTTCGGCTCTTGCCCGAGATACAAACACACAACCGGCCACATGAAAACCACCTTTTCGGTTTCAGGTGGATATGAATCGTTAACATTAATCTACATCTCGAGTTCGACTTTCTTACGATAACAATACTTCTCTGTCCGAGGGGTCGAGAGAAAGTAAAACAACACATCGACGTTAGCACAATTATTCCAATTCTGACCAAATGAGATGTTAGGACTGATTGGCGTAATTTGAACGTCTATATATAAATAGGATAGTACGATATTTTTTTTAGTACCGCGTATTATTACCCATTAGGGCTGTAAGCGTATGTACCCTTGTGTGTTAGGGACGAGAAAGGTTTCATTTAGAGGATGTATACCCACATTTGCTAGAGAGAGTTGTAAAAAACATTTAAGAAAAAAGTACACCAAGCCGGGATTCGAACCCGAGCTCCTCGTCATCGGTAGTTCAGTTAAATGCAAGAGTGACGAGTTATATCATTCGACCAACGATGCGGGTATGCTCGTTATTACACAACATATTTTCACACAAGGGTTTGACATTAATATTACACAACATATTTTCACACAAGGGTTTGAAATTTAAAAAAATCAGGCAAAAAAAAGTTTTAAAATGAGAATTGCTTGGTTTATATAAATGCAACCGTGTCGATCTTAGAGCGAGAAATGTAAACGGTATTTTGTTTTAAAACTTGTTCGCCCTCTAGAAGAAGAAAAAAAAAAGAAAGAAAAGATTTTCACCCTCATTCAAAAGAAATAGTAAGTGACAGAAGAAAAGACAGTGGCGGTGTTAACCACAGATCAATTCCGAGGCAAGTTGTTGAATGAACTTGGGGAAAAGCTTATAAAAGAAGTGTCGTGGGGAGGATTGGAAACGACCCCGCCCCCCTTCCAAACAGCTCACACTTGGGGTTGGTGGGGGGTGAAATGGAAGGAAGGGGGGAAGGAGGGAGACTCTTTGAAGGTTCTGTGTCAAGGAATCGGAGACACGGAACGCAAAGTCTTCCACTTTTCTGAAAGAAAAGAAAAAAAAAGTACGGGCGGGAGAAAAGTGAAAGGGGGTTAAAAAAAACCACAGAAAAAAAGTAGCAAGTTTTTTTCAGTCCCTTTTTTTCTTTTTTTTGAAGAACGAGAGATCACTTGTTGATTCTCGTGTTGGAGTGGTTAGGGACGGAGTTGTAGAGATGGGAAGAGGGGGTTGGAAAAAGAAGGAAGAGCGATGTGGCGTACAAGACCCCAATTAGTGCCGCCCTGTTAAGCGGGCGTCCGTCGTCACAGGCGAAAAGGACGCTCTACTCTTCAGCAATTTTAAAAAAAAGCACACACATACAAACGCATAAAGCAAAACGTCCAATATTATCATCGCATTCCTAAAGGCCACAACATTCTCAACTGAATTTTTGTTAGCACCACGTCCTGCTACTAGTCACCCTGATTTGTGGTGGGTAATATGATTGGGTTTCGCTAAATAAAGAGTTTTATTAAAAGTCGTCAGATAAAATGTTATTTTCGGCTAAACAGTTAAAAAAATTCAACCCACTTAAAAATGGATGCTATGCATAGAAAAATTACGGCTACAGCTTTCATTCTTAAAATGTAAAATATCCGCCTTTGGTTGAGGAAAATATATTTTCTAGAACGGGAACTTTGGTTATAAGAAGAATATTAAGATTTTTTTTAAATAACTGTGCAGTCGGAACTTTTTTTTCTGGCAATTTCAGGGGGTGGAGGGTCAGGAAAATTACGATACCATCTGCTGCTTAGTACAAATATTGTATAGTTTTTATATCCTTAATTCTAATAAAAATTGACATTGTTGACCATTAGTGGAAAAAAGATATTAAAAGGGTAGAAAAGAGCAAGTGTGTAATCAATGTTGTGCAACGATCCTATTGTATCAAATATATTTTAAAATGGTACAATGGCCTTTAAATATAACATTAGTGGAAAAAAGATATTAAAAGGGTAAAAAGAGCAAGTGTGTAATCAATGTTGTGAAACGATCCTATTGTATCAAATATATTTTAAAATGGTACAATGGCCTTGAAATATATTTTTATATTAATTTTACTGTTCTAAAGCTTCGTAAAACACGTCTTACGATAATTTAGTGTCTCTACTTACTTCCCGCTTGGGGGTTATACGCATATTAACCAATTACGCCAGTGTGTTAGGGGTAAGGTCAGTTGAATTTAGAATATGTGTACCCACATTTGCGTCGAGGGTGGCGAGAACCACCCTCAGTACTGCGGGAGTGGCGCTTTAGAACAGAGGGGGCAACATATTTTTCAAAGTAGCCACAGGTGTGACGAATGAGAAGTTAAATTCTCCACAGAATGTAAAAATTGAGAAATTAGGTTGCTCAAGCAAACATTGGAAACAACACACACTGTTTGAACAAGTTTATTCAAAATGTACACTTTGACTACTCGGTTGCAACGGACTCAAACGAAAATGATGAAAATTACTCAAATTGAAAATGTAAGATAATTTAATGGATAATTTGGCAGCCCCTTTGTCTTAAAAGTTACGGAAGCATCGAGTGAATGTCTGAGCTCAACACACACATGAAATGCTTCCAATGATGTGCAGGAACTATTACGTTACGACCAGCACACGCCATCAGGAAAATGTTGACAGCAAGCAAACTAAATTCGTCCCACTTTTATGTCCAATTCGCCCCTTGTGGTGATTTATGACAGCCTATAAGCTACACCATAGTGGAACCAAGGAAAGTAGCAGTCTTATCTGGACGAATTACACTATGGCTCCATCTTAAAAGTTGCACCATAATAGAACCGCATAAGGTATTTTTTCAAGGTAACGAAGTGTACAATCCAATGCAGGGTGCCCAGCCAAACTATATTTTCCAATTCCCTGACTTTTCCGGGTTTTACAGAGTCAACATACAATACAAACTTTTTATTATGACCGCAACGTAATGCACTATTTAGATACATACAGTAGCCCCATGGCTTCTTTGGTGCTGACTGACAGTTTTGAAGAGTTACCAGACCAAATTATGTATCACTACGCCGAACCATATGATCTGCAAAAACATGTGTTTAGCAGCTGTCACGTCTGACAGTAAAAATGTAGGTATATACCTAAATGTTGACTGTCGGAAGTCAGCTGTGAGCTGTCAGTCAGCACCAAAGAAGCCATGGGGCTACTGTACACATTCTGAAATTGTGTCACTCTATGAAGGACTTCCGTCTATAGTGATGATCTATAAAGTAGTGTGATCTAAGTTAGATTTCGGTGATAAAGTGAGCCATATTATAAAGTTATTACACTAGTAGTTTGGAATTGTAGTGAGAAACATTAGTCTTTTGGTTTCTTCTTCCTATAGCGTAATCAAATTCTCGCACATGCGTTTAACCATTCCTCAACTTTGGCTGAAGACGCGCGGTAGAGGGGTGATGTGGGAAATCACTGTGTGGAAAAAGAATAGCATTTCAGTTTATTTAGTTCTTTGTAAAACGAAAAAAACAAAAAAAAAGCCAGTTTAATGACAAAACTATAAGTTTTATTGAAAAGGTTTTAATTTATTAATTAATAATTATTTATTAAAGTTGTTGGAATGTTAAAGATTGTTATGTTTTAAATTTATATATATACCCTGATTTTGGTTGGAAGAACAGTAGAGAAAATCAAAACTTATTTTTTTGCGGCCAACATTGATAATATTTTCTTATATTATTTGTGTTATTTGATAGGTATTGATAATATCTATCAAAATTAACATCTGCAGATGACATGACTTTATGTGTGAATATATTAACATTGTTTTAGTAACTTTATTAACTAACTTCTACTGTTCTTCCTACCAAAATCATACTATATATATTAATTGGCAGCAACAATATGGAGACCCACAAGTGGGGTCAGTAGCGGTACCTAGTCCTCTACTCTCTTGGTTTCATTAACTTTATTATTTGATAAAGAGCCGCTACTTGATTATTTTGTATGGTGGCGGTCTTCCTCCTAAAGAGTATTTTCTTTACAATAACAAAACGAAGGATTTATAAAGTGTTGGGAATATATTATTTTAGTAAAGTTTTACTTGGATTTTATTTTTTGTGTTGCAAAAACAAATAAAGGACTTGGTTTCAGTATTTCACATTTAATTAGTTTAGACCAGCTTAGAACACGTGTTTCTACCGCGTCACACGTGCAGCGACAGTGAAATGTTATTAATATGAGTTTCACAAGCTCGCTGTTGAATAGAAAAAGGTTAACATTCCAGGAATCTTACTTATCCTTCTTTCACGCAACGAAACTTCAAGGCCGATTTTAAGCATGACACGAGACCAAAATATTCACTTTTTTTAATTCATTAGATGGCTTATAAAAAAACCTACAAAATGGCTATCTCAGTTTAATTTACCATATTTATGGAATGTTATCCTTTTCCCACTCACTGATTCAATTGGAAGAAAAATGTTATTTTGACTATCGTAAATAAAATTTAGGTATTTTTTAAGTGAATACGTAAAAAATACCAAAATTTGATATAATTTCCTGACATTTCCCTGTTTAGCAGATCGCTCGACACCCTGGAATAGTTTCAGACTTCATTTGACTCAGTCTGTGATGCCAAGTTTAGTATTTGGGATTTTTTCAGAGAATATAGGCCAAAGCGACCGATAATATAGAAATTGCATCGCATAATTGGGCCACCCTCCTCCCTCAGCCCAAATACAAGAGACGCTAGTTTTGAATAGAATTCAAACGATGTTTCCTTTATAAAGAGTTCAAAACAAGGCTTTTTAAGGTGAAATTATCGGGACGCGAGAGAAAAAAAAATTGCAGTTGTTTTATGGTAAAACCCGTTTTTAGCTGAAATAAATAAAATAGTTTTCTAGTGGAATTATAGGAGTTTAATTTTCCTCACGTGGTGATATTAAAAGTAGTAGAATATCTGTCATGATAATAGCGACATTGAATAAGAATCTTTAGAAATGAACAGAAAAAGTTGCCATTAAATTCCAGGACACCCTTGACAAATAATCAACAACTGTTGCTATCACCATGATAAGAAAACAAAACTCTATATTTCTACCGGAGCAATATTTTATTTTGCAAAAAAAAAAGTTTTGCTATAAAAATTGAACAAAAAAAGTTACCTTTTATCGGATTACCTATATCCCCACCTTAATCATAAATTTTTTAAAGTCACTCAAAACATAATAATATTTCTGAGGACATTAAAACATTCTAATTATTTATTTGGGGTACAACGAGCACTTTCTGAACCGAATGATAATACTATTAACAGCACAAGAATTACAAAGTAATTTAATCATAGATTAGACACAACGCTAAGCCCCCTGGTCGTCAATTTATCACTCTGAAAGGGAAGCCTTAATTCCACCGATGATACAGTCCAATGTTTATAGTAAGAGCCTTATTTCAAAATTATAAGTCATTAGAACTTCTTTCACGTAGTCATACGTCAAGTAATGTGATCTGGAGCTGTCACATTTGATAGATATTATTAATCTTGTAACTTTGTTTTTTACTTAATACATCATAATATTACTTGTTAAACATAACATAGTTCATCAACGCAATTAAAGTTGAATTCTCCTAAATTTAGATATTATTAATGCCTATAAAATAACAATAATAAAATGGCAAAACGGAATCGATGTTGACCAAAAAGAGTAATATTTTCAAAAAGGTTCTTCCTATTATAATTATTATAATAACTAGCAAACCCTTGTACAATACTTGAGTAAAAATAGAAAATAATATGGGAAAGAGGGTTAGAAAGATGTGGGGGATTTTTTTGCGTAGATGCATCTTGGGGTAGGGAGGCTGGAGGGAGTTGGCGAGGGGAATTTTTTCTGTTAAGTTCTCAAAGTGTAACCCCCCCCCCCCCCCCNATGACATTTTCGATTTCCGGCAAAAATTATTGTACTTTTAATAGCGGTTGCCCATCTTCAGGCCAACACATTTATATTAAAGTCCTCATTTATCAATTTAGACCCATAAAAATATGCATTTTTGTATTAAATAGATATATGGTTTGGACTGTAAATGTTTCGGCCATGCCAAGAAACAAACCAGAGACCCAGAGTTCAATAGACTGAGCAACATTCAAACATATTCCTATATTTTGAGCACAAGGTTCGCGGAAGCAAATAGTGCAGTGGCATCTCATGGGTGCTAAGAGGCTCAGCTTCAATCGATTGGGTGCTCAGGGAGCTACAAATACGGCTGGCTGGCGCAGACAACGTGCAGAAACGCGCCAATGATCAACTCCCGCGGTAAGGAGGTGAGTCCCCGTTTATTTTTTATTTATTCTTTAGCACTATGTCTTAAAATTTGTTCAGGTTGAACGCATATGTATTATTTACACTAATAAGTTAGGGATGAGTAAGGTTGAATTTAGATGAATTGTACCCGCAAATGCGTGGGATAGAGTGGAAAACAATTTTGGAAAACCACCCTCGGTACACCGACCAAAATTCTAACCCCTATCTCTCTGTCATCGGCAGTCTAGTCTAACACGAAAGTGACGCCTTAGATCATCCGGCCACTGAAGCATGTTTCCCGCTTATTGAAATCAAAGCTGTAGTCGAATCACGGTAATAACGTGAGTTCTCACCGAGTGAAATAAGCTCTATTAAGTAGAATCACAGTAAGGCCTATTCTAAACTAGCAATTAAAACTCTAGAAACCGCGCCTTTGAATGAAACCCTTGTTATCAAGTTAGAAAATAAGTTTTGGTCTAGACCAGCGTTTTGACCGCTACCTCTGGTGGCGTTAAAACTGCCTAGTGGTAGAAAAGGTAATCAAGCTACACCAGGCGTTCGTTAACAGGCAGTTGTGCCTCAATGTCACAAGTCTTTCAGCAGGAATAATAAATACTCTTCCTCGAGATGATATCACGTTTTGCAATATTTTCATTCACTAAGCCCAGTAGCTCATCAGATGAAACCATAGACAATCTAGTACAAAAAGAACGTCTCTGGGTACATTCTATGATTCATAAACATAATATGAAACTGTCCTGTTGAGAGACGGTTCGATAATGTGGGGTGAGTCCACCAACATTTCTTTTGACGAGATTTTTTTTGTGAATTTCCTCCAACAAAATAGTCCCGCAGTACATCTGGCCTGCACAATGTCCATTTTTAAACCATTCTGCACAGATGGAAGCAACAACCGCTGCATTTAAACCGCTAGTGTAGAATCGGTAGCGTTATGGTAGCTGTTTGTAACAGTCTCGTTTAGACAGTTAGGTGTAAATTCAAGAGTTGGGGGCGTAAGCTAGCGGCAAAACCACCGCGTTTTAACCGCTAGTGTAGAATCGGCCTAATTAGGTCAGTTCTCACCGATTGAAATATAAGCTATAGTAGACTTACGGTAGTAAGGTAGGTTCTCACAGGTAGAAATATGATTTATAGTGGAATCACGGCAATAAGGTAAGTTACCACGAAATTAAAACATAATTCCCGTATCCGTATATTATGTACCTTATTTTTCCTTTATTTTCTTTTTTCCGTGATTTTATTTTTCAAATAAAAAAAAGTCTACAGTTCAAAAACTTTTCTCGACCCACAGTTAGGGAACCACTGCCATAGCAGGCGACAGGCGTCTGCCTTATTACTGTATTGAGTCGACAATCACGGCCCACCTCCACCTGTTTGCGTTCGACCTGATCGACTAGGCCATCCTCACCTATAGAGGAAGCGATTGATCGACGAAGGAGTTTTAGGGCGGTGGTCAAACGCCCCCCTTGCCCCCTCATACACCTGTACACGTCAGTAGACTAACCGAGAGAATGACACGGGGCAGGGGTAAAACTTTCATCAGACGCTATTAACTCCCGACGAAGGCCAATTGGTAGCTCTCGTCTCGATCGCTTTTAATAAAATAATAATTTAAAAAAATACAAGGAGAGGGTTTGTATAATATATTCAAGTGGATCGGAAAAGGGTGGTGTAATAGGGGTTATATTTAGCTGTTCTGTGATGGTTGAATAGGGAGGTGGGGGGGGGGGGGGTATCATCCCTCTACCGTTGAATAGGGGAAGAATAAAAAAAAAACACCCTTCAACCCGGTCAAACTTATAAACTATCCAGTGAGCCCGTCCACATTTCAATCGTAAACCGAACGAATATAAAGAGGGAAATAGACGATGTTAACGACTACGGGAGGATGAAATTTAATTTGTTGGGACGCTTTTTTTATTATTATTATTTGTATTATTAATATTTTGCCGGGTTCGGGGAGGAATATTTTGTTTGAAGCCTTATTTGTTCAGTGAGTCATGGCGATATGCTTGGTTGTAGGTGGTGGGTTTTGGTGGACCACGATGTATTGGAAGGGGGTAGTGGGGGCGAGGAAGGAGGAGGTGCTGGCGCCAGCCGCACATTGGGGGGTGGGGGGTGGAGGCCATGGGGGATAAGAGGGGCGGTTAGTTCTCTCAGTAGAGAAATTGTTCCTCCACCCCCTACTTTCGCACTAGCTCGCTAGTGCGCATTTCCGTTCTATTTCTATCTCTGTCTGCAAACCTCCCTTTTGTTATTGCAATATACATCCATTATTCATTCAGAAGGGGTGAGGGATAGGGTTGAGAATAAAGAGAGAGAGAGAGAGAGAGAAAGGAGGTAACGTTTCAAGGGGGAAGGGAAGAGACGTACAACTGAAGCCGTAATCAAAACAAATCGTGCGTCGAGAGGTTCCCCCGCCCGCTCTCTCGGTTTCTGCGTTTGACGCATGCGCCCTGGCAGCGGTTACAAGCGCTTGGCGTCGCTACCCGCTTTCTGTGCGATTTCGGGTGTCGGATGGGTTGACATCTTAAGAGGTCAGAGAGACCCAGTCTCTTCTTGAGGGAGAGGGGGTTTCCAATTTACTTGGTACTGTAGGAAGCTCCCAAAACTACCATAGTTTATTTAAAATTAAACCTTTATTGCATAATAAGAGCTTTCTGGGCGTCTTTCATTGCAATTGATATTTTAGCCTCTCTTTCTTCGCGAATCGTTTAATGATTCATTAAGCTATAAACGTAATATTGGTACGTTGTTATAACAGCACAATATTAATTCAATTAGTGAATAACTAGCTTAAGATATCCCAGTAATCATTAAAATATGGGTTTAAAAATTACCTAAATATATTCTATTCAATAGATCAATAGATTTTACCATAATTTCTATATTTTTTTCACAACTTTTGCGGGCTCCGTTTTAATGATATTAACATTATTAATAAATCAATTTAATTTTAGATCAAATGTATGTAGTTGTATTTCAGTTTGATGTTTAGTTCAAACTACGACTGTGATATATATCTTGCTTTCTGTGACGTCAGATTTCGTCCTTGAAGCGCGGGAAAGGGAGGGGTGTGTCCATAGTACGCCAATTTATGATCGATATTTGCCAGAATAAAGGACGCCGGCATGTGAATAAAATTGATTCTAATCCTTTTGAATAAATGGGCGGAGCCAGTTCATACATCATTGACCCGTACATTTTTTTTAATTAGTGTAATTGGTTCACGGAAACTTACTTAAAATATTTCTTCGTTGAATTTTGCTAGCTAGTGAATTTAATTAAGGCGTCATTCTTGCAATGGACTGGTACTGGCAATGACGGGGAGATCGGGGTTCGAATGACGGTCGTATGTACCGAGGATGTTATTTTACTAAACGGTTTTCCACTCTTTTATGTTATTCCGGGAACACTTCCTTTAAATGCAACCTTCATCATCCTTAACACATTGGCGTAATTAGTACATACGGGTACAACCCGAAAGGGTAGTAAGACACGATTACATTTTTTTTAAAGAGGACGCTACGAGCTATCCGAAGCATAAGCGTCCAGTTTAAAAAAAATGCAAAATGAGGAGAATAGAAGTTTAAATGTGCGAGTAGGAGAGGTCGATAACTAGGACCCATATTTATTTGCAGCTCAAAATCGATTTTACACTTGGCCAGAATCTCTAAACGACTCCTAAAACAATGGAATTACAATTCTTAATCTTCAAATATCGTAAGATTTCGTGCTGTGACCATCATATTTTGATATGTAGTTGTTTTTTTCCGTCGTTGCTCTATCACTCGCTTATCAATTTAGTTCTGATAAAATATTTATTTTTTGAACCAATAAATAACATATTTATCCAGTAAATACGTTTAGTTTAATTATCTATTTATGGTACACAGTCATATAATATTTCTCATGAGCTAAATTATTGGCATATGAACAAAAAAGTTTTAAATAGATAAAAAGTAATTTTTTGATCCCACTATGCCCATGATAAATATTCAAGAACCGTTGGAGAGTACTAAATGTAGAAAATTAAGCTCTATGTTTCTACTGTTAGCTATAAAAACTTGATAAATACTCGTTTAATCTGGCGTTTACAAATAGGCCTACATACGAATCATCGGGATTCAAACGTACTTCACATATGAACACTTATTTGACAGCATGTCTGACTTATAAACTATTAAAGTTAACACTTAATCCTCTACCACAGTGTTCAGCCAAACTATATTTTAGAATTCCCAGGTATTCCAGAGTCAATGTGTTTTTCCAAACCACTATAAATTTAAATATATTACAAACATTATTTTACTAACACCACAACTCCATGTAATAATATTTTTAGACACAGACACATTTTAAAATTATGTCACTCTATTAAGGAGTTAAAGTCTAAAGCGATGGTTTTTGGTTATTACGATCTAATTAGATTTCATTTGAGATCATAGTGAGTCATTAAAATATTACTTTACACGGGTACAGTTTAGTATTGTTGTGAGACACATTCTTTTTTTTCCCTTCCTATATAATATATAATGTAATCGAAATTAAACGCATGCGCACAACCATGACTCAACTTTTCAAAAGACGCGCGTACGGAAAGACGACATGAAAATCACATGTTGGAATTGAGATTAGTATGCTCAATTGAGACACCTGTGTTAAAAGAGATTCGCGTTGAGTATTAACAGGAAAAAAAATATTTTTTCGACTATTGTAAGTAAAAGTTGATTAATTTTATAGTGAATATGTAAAAATTTCAGAAATTTGATCATTTTTCCTGACATTTCTCTCTCCGAAACTATAATGAAACGTGGCACAAGACAGTTGGAAACAGTTATATCATGAAATACATCTGGTATTATTTCAAGATAAGTTAAATATTTATTCTGTAGGCATGCAGAATGAAGGTGTTTATTTCACTGACACTTAATGCTCCCTGCAACCTTCTAAATTAAAACGACACCCAAGCCACTGTTGCCCTTATTGTTTAATTAATAGGCCTACAGTTGTAGCACGTTTTTAAATGCCAGTGAATAGATTAAAATGAAGATTTGTTACATGAACTAGGTACAAAATATTGAATCGTTTGAACAAATCTAGAGATAGCCAAAGAAAATAAATATTGATATTGAATATTTATTTTGATAGTAAACTTGAAGGGTTTAAAAAAATGCTTTATACTTTGCCTGAAAATTGTCAAATTTATACGTATCGATGTATTATAGTTGTTTTTTGTTGCATATAACAAATTTGACGGTGAGAGTTATAGAAACTAAAGTACATTCACCATCCGAGTTTACTTAGATGACAGCTCAAAAGGTTACGAGAAATAGTCTATACTGTATCCCTACGCCAACAGCCGACATCTGTCACTTTGGATGACTGTAATGAAAACATATGGTAATGTATGAATGTGATAGTTAACCTCAGTAATTTAGGCCAATATTATTTATATTTATTTGATGTCTGGCACAAAACTTATTTATCGTTTTATTCCACTTTAAAAATATTATTCACAGCACTTCCACAAAAGGTCTAACGGATATAGCTCCAAAATGGCGACCGACAAATTTAAACCATGTGATTGATTATGACGCAAACAAGTTCCTTACAATGGTGCACCTACGCAGTGGATAAAAATATTTTATTCAGTTAAATATTTCGAAATAAGATAAAATAATCATAAAATAATGTAGGCCTATTCTATTATATTCTTTTTAAAGTTAATACGATGTATGTCTTAAAATGTATTACTGTATGCACTATATTACACATTATAGATAACATACCAAAACGAAAATTAATAAGTTTTAAAACATGTTTCAGATTGAATAATAATAAATTATTAAAAGTAATTAAATAGTGTGAGAAAATTTAAGTTTACATTATTTTAAATGTGAAATAGAACATGTAATTAATAAACAGTGATATTTTACTGTAATTCAGGTAAAAAGCTATGGTGCACAGACTCTAGTTCGATCGTCGTATATGTAGACTTTGAGTCACTCGGTGGGTACAGCACGTTTTTCCCAGAGTATACATCGGAGATGGTCTAAGCTTCATACCCGCATTGAGATGATGAGATGAGCCAGTTGACCTCTAAACCTAACTAACCGGACCCTTTGGGGAAAATACCTATGATACAACAAGGGACCTCCAGATCAGTAGCAAGGGCTTCTAACTACCAGACCATCAGGCTGGCCATTTACTTTATTAAATAAAGAGAAAATATTGTAAAAATGAAAATTTTCCACCTTAAGATTATGATAAATATTTACGTTTTGTGTTCCCTCGTGATAAAAAATATATTTAATTTTACTATTCTGACCGTCCCCACGTCTGCCTGTGTCTGTCCCTGGGACTTAAATTAAGGGTAGTTTACTTATTAGTCATACAATTATTTTTTTATCGCGGCGTCATAATACCCGTTCGGGCTGAACGCATATATGATAGTCACGCTAATAAATTAAGGATGAGGAAGGTATAATTTTGAGTAAATGTGCCCGCATTTTGGCGAAAGGAAAAATATTAATCCCACCTAGATAAACTATACCTTATCGTCACCCGGCAAAACACTTCAGTCAAGGATAACGCCTCAATCCACGTGCTCACCGATTATTTAAATTAAAAAAATCGAAGTAAATATAACGAGTCTGTCGACAATCCACCCCCGGGCGGTAGAGCGGTCTCCAAACCCGGCGGCGCGTTTAAATTATTTTTGTCGACATAATTACTACCTTAACATTTATACGGGAACCGTCCATCTGGGAACACCGAGGAAAGAGGGGCGCGGGGGCCCTCCGGTGAATAAAACATGTCCCGGCATCGAACCAGTCTCCCGTGTTTGTTTACTAAATCACGCGGTTTTAATCAACACCGGGTACCCCCTCCCTCCTTTTGCGAGAGGGACAGCGTGACATTTTCAAAGCAACACCTTTTTACAACATCGGGGAAGAGTCGACCAACGCCGACGTGGGAACATGTGTTGTCCCTCGTCCTTCCCCAGACGCCGTGACAGACGGACAGCACCAATTGATTTGCAACTTGATGCTGCTATGCGATTACTAAATGCAATTAAACTTTTAGGCCAGGGGTTATCAACGTGGGGCCCACCAAGAGTCCACGAATCCTCAAATGAATGAAACTTTTTTTTTTCTCTAAGCACCACGTTCGGGATACACGCACATATATATTAAGATGAATGAGTTAGGAATGAGTAAGGTTGGATTTTAGAGGAAGTGTGACAGTATTTGCGTGAAAGGAGAGTGACGTATAAGTACAACCAACCTGGATTCGAATCCCGATCTCCCCGACATTGGCAGTCCAATCTATGGCGATAGTGACGCCTAAGACAGTAAAGGCAACATATTTATATAGCTTTGTTTCATACACAAGACCGCCTCTGGTATCTAGTGGTCAAAATTCCTGGGTACGGATCCAGAGGTCCAGGGTTCTATTCCCGGCGTTTCCAAAATGTTCTGTGAAGCAATGTGCCTGGAGCGGGGCCAAACTCTGCCTCTAAGGACAAAGGAGCAGTTCCAGGATAGAAAACCAAGATCAACGGTTCATTAATCTGGCCATATGATACCCTCTATCTGCAAATATTGTCACTACCATCGTTAACGACGGTATAGCTCGATTTCGAGTACACGCCATGGAGATTTTTTTTTCATATATAAATTTACAGTCCAATTTTCATAGGAAGAGCCGACAGCTACAAACTATACTATTACATGGAGTCGCGGTATTAGTAAAATAATGTTTGTAATATATTTAATATTTCACTCATATTTTAAGACAGAGTCTATGAGTGAAGAATGACCCTGGGCACGGGACAATTCCTGGATAGCTCAGTGGTTAGAGCATTGGCGTACTAAGCCAAAGGTCCCGGGTTCGATTCCGGTGCCCAGGAGTCATTTTCCAATTTTCAATAAACGGAGTTTTAGCTTTTCAATATTGTAATCTTTTAATTTACTTCACTTTTTACTTTTTAATAAACATAAAACATAATGTTACTGTGAACAATTTCGACCTGGAGATTATGACTTTTTAGTTTTTATGTGCCCTATAAACCAAAACAATTCTGTCTGCCATCGGGGAGTTCTTTTGATTGAAGCCCTCAGTTAAGTCATATATTAATGTTGGGTAATTTTAGAAAATGTTCACAACAATTTTGTTTAAAATAGATATCTGGGAATTATTTACATGATAGTAAGATAGTACACATAACTTGAGGTTAAATTACTGATTGCTTATTTTTCAAAACTTAGTCCCAGTTAAACTATAAGATAATATTTGGGAAAGCAAACACGACTGTCTCATACCATCATTTTCCTGCGGTCTCATGTGCGGACCACCTGGCACACCACCATGGACCACAGTTTGAGAACTATGCGGCCACTTAAGTGGGTCTTTAATAATAATAATAATAATACATATAAAAACAAATACTTAGTGTAGGACCAAACCTAAGATAGAAATTATTCTCCATGGATCCTGACATTCTAAAAATAAGGGCCTCTATAAACAGCACTAACCATCACACTAAGTGAACGTTAAAATCGTGTTAAATATCACTACACAGACTCCTTAAAACAACCCTTTTTTTAAATAACAATGCAATCTAATTGGTATTTCTTTTATGAATATGAAATGACCCGCTTCCATGGCGTCACTCTCCTGATGGATTGGTCTGCTGAAGACGGGGATATTTGGGTTAGAAGACCTGTCGGGTCTACTGAGGTTGATTTTTTCTTAGTGGTTATCCACCCTCTTTCAACGCAAATGCTTCCTTCTTCATCCTTACGCCAATAAAGTATTTATCATACAAGCGTATTTAACCAGAACAAGTAAAACACGGGTGATAAAGAAATATGTACTCGTATTTATATGGAATGGGTTTCGTAGAGCACTATAAATGTGTGTGAAAGGTTCTAGTTTCCCTCGTGTGGGGGAGGGAGGGAGAGGTCCGCGATCTGGAAAAGGCCGGAGCCAATACTTAGGGCGATACAGTAGGGGGTGGGGAAATGGGGTGCATTTGCCATTTCATTTCCTCCTGGCCGAATTAACATCGAGTACAACGCGATACTCTCGCAAAATACTAGGATTGCCGATGACAGGAAGATCGAGGTTTGAATCTCGGATGTACTGAGGGTAATTTTTGCAAAATGGTTTTACTCTCTTCCTACACGAAAATGCGGGTACATTTCCTCTAAATTAAACCTAACATCACTTCTAACACATTAGCATTATTTTTAAGGTAGTAAGACGCGGTGACAAAAAAAAATTGCTAATGTTATTATATTTGAGCATAAGGTCTTGTTGAAATTACCATGCACGGCTCCCCGGGCCAACTGCCCGAAAACTTATTCGGCCTACAGTCGGGGTAGGTTGGGAATGATTGATAAAGAGAATAGGATGGAGCAGTATTTCTCAAACTTTGTCCACTCAAGACGTAAGTGGCACTCAAATTTCATAATACAGCTTTTTAAACCCACTCAAGGTGAATTTTTTCAAATGACTAACTAAAAATATGTTAAATATTTGATTAAGTGTTGAAAATATCATGTTAAGCTCATATCATTAAGGTGCGGCAGAAGGGAGTGTAAGTGTTTTAACAGAATTGAAATTTTTTGGCCAAAGGTGAAAAAGTGTTGACAACATTCCCCGACACTCTCGACATACATTCAAGATCTGTTGATATTAGAATGTGCATAAAACCATACACTATGTTGCTACTGGATAGATATTTGATTTATCTTGGCCAAAGGAATGTAATGCTATAAAAACTGTAAACTTACTCGCGCTCCCTTCTGCCGCACCTTAATATAAAATCGCACATGTTAATTTAGCCAACCTTGTCTTATTACCCGTCCGAGCTATCGACATGTTGTCCCGCTGATAAGGTAGGGAGGAGAAAGATAGAATCTAGAGGAAATATGCATGGAAGGGAAGTGGGGAACCTTCAAGGAAAAAAACACTTTCGACCGAGATTCGAACCTCTACCTCCCCGTCATTTTCAAACCCGAGCCTAAGCGAACTTGAAGTTCTGTCCGCGTGACCAACCAACAAGCTATTATTATTATTATTTTATCAATTTCCAGTTTATTATTTACTTACATTCTTTCAACCGCTCGGTGATCGTCAACAAAATCTAGATCGAGATTTTGTTCAAGGTCCAAGTTTCATGACCCCCCGAAACAGAAAAAGAGGTCTATGCGATGGCGCCTGTTTCCAGCAGAGTTTTGGAATTATCCATCTAAACAACCCTACATTTAAGGGAAGTTTACTGAAGGGAATAAAAGAGAAAACAATTTTTTTATCTAAATTCGCGCTTACGTTTTTTTAACACTGTTTAACAATACAAACAAAATGGCAATCATCATTTTTCCACGAGAATGACTTTGATGGTATTTAAAAAACCCGGAAATGTCCAATTTTGTTCACATCTCCGCAACTATTTGAGATACGAAATAAACTATCATGGTAAAGTTGTATTATTAAAATAAGTTTGAATATTTTTAAAAATATAAATCAATAGTTCGTTTCACAAATCTTACGAGTGTTTAGTAAATGTCTCCATTTTAATAAAAAAGAGAAAGTTTGTGCGGTGCACCCCGTACCATTTATTTCAACTTTTAGTGAACGCCCCATTGTAATTCGCGCGTCTTATCTAGGCCAAACTGGAACGTGTAAGGTTAATAAATATTCAGTGAGAGAGAGAGGGAGATAGATATTATTCCGACAGCAACTATTCTTACAGATTCGAACATTTCAAAAAATGATTATCTTATTCTTGCTTTTTTTAAGTCCCAGGTCGTTATTCTCCTGCCAGCACTGAATTAGATATTGTTATACCCACCGGATGTTTAGAGAGTAAATTCTAAATTTCTTCTTAAACATATGTCTTGTTTCACTAAAAGATAAATATAAATACTTGCCTATGGAAATAAGAGGTCGTATTCAGAGTTCCGGGAAACTAGGGCGGGTGAGTGTATGGATATGTGTGTGTGTGTGTGGATTATAAATAGTTAGAGGAGAGGCAAAGGAGAGCGAAATGTGTGTATGATAGACGGTAACTCGCACGCGTAACACATATACACATACACAGTGCACCCGCCGCAACTCGGAAAATATTTAACTTCGTTCTTGTTAATCGTAAATAATCTTTCCGACCCTGTGTTATATACGTCAGGGACGACCAAATAGTCGCGCGACCGATAATAAGAGTTTAGTATCGGACATCAATGCGTGATGCAAGTACTTGTATGATTTTTTCTTTTAGCTCAGTTGTCTTACTAACTGTTCAGATTGTACGCAGTTGTACTAATTACACTAATGTGTTATGGATGAGGAAGCTTTTATTTAAAGGAGATGTGCCCGCATTTGCGTGGAGGAAGGAAAACTCAGTTTTCCTAACGGATTTACATATTTTCTGTTGTGTGCGCATTGATTCACCTGTACAATCATTATTTGCTTTACATCACCATGGAAACTATGATTTGTGTATCGGTTAGTGAAATATTTCTCTTTCGTTGAATAATAATAACTCAATTCCCACTCGAGTAGTTTGGTGCAACAAATAAACAAAGATATGGGAGAAGGTTCGTTTTAAGTTATCATCATGGTGTGATGGGGAAAAAAAAACAAGTTTAGAGTAAACAACACCAAAACTAAAAATGTATGGAAAGTTGTGACAAGTAAACTCCACTAGAAAGTCGAGTGACACCTCATTCTAATAAAACTTTTCCCAATAAAAAGTTCTGAATCCAATTCAGCGCGATAATCTGCGGACATCGCTGCAACGATCCATTAATTAATGGTACGAAGTCGTTCACAATAAACAGTTGTAAACTGAATTTATATTTATTGTACTAAGCAGGTAGAAAAAAGTATTAGTGAATACATGAATTATTATCGTTATAAAGAACTCTAAAATTATTTTAATCTGATAACTAATGTCCTTGAATGTACATCTCAACACTTTTAATTATTGTGTGTCAATTTGTGGTGACTGGGTCGCTGCGCCATTCTTGCCCGTTCCTTTCCATCTTTCGTTAACATTGTTCTGAGCCCCCCTCCCCCTTGACCGGAAAAATAAGCTAAGCTCAAACTCACCCCTTAAGGTGCTTACGTAATACTTGAACGCCCCCTTAGGGGAGCGGTAGGTGAAGTAAAAAAAGGTAAGAAAAAAAGCGTTTCTTGGATTATGGATGACCCCTTATTAGATATTTTTAAAGGCGCGTAATTTACTAAACAGTAAGTTATTACCACACAGCTTTTAATTAAATAATTAATATAAACGTGAGACAGGCAAAAGTATATATTGTATATCTCACAAGCCCAAAACCTTTTTTTCTGTCCCGGAGGGGGAGGGGGGGCAAGTGATGGCGGATAAATGTCATGTGGACTGCAGACCGCATAGCCTCCCTCACCTGACGCCTATCGGATCATGCCCACCAACGCGCGCGAGCGGGCGGGGGACACCCCAAAAGTTTTAATTTCGTGGGGAACCTCGCCCCCCTTTCCAACCCCGCTCTCATCACTCGGTGAGCCGGAGGGGCAGTACATTACATTATCCATGACGCGGGCGTCACGTCCAACACAGCACAGACGTCGCGGCGCTGCAAACAGCCGACGTCGGGACTAATTAAAACGAAACGTTACTCACCCGACCTGCCACCGTCAACGCTACACCGAGAGGGCCCCGCGACCATAACTCCTTTCTCTCTCCTTCTAAACCAGCCCCCGTGGGAGGTGGAAGGTGGGGGGGAATATGGATGACAAGCTGGGATGGGGGGGTGGTAGTAAGTCAGTCTTTTCTAACAATGATTACACGAATTAAAATACGATTTATTCCAACGGGCGCGTCTTCCTTCATCACCTGCTAGGTGGAAGGGGGAGTTGGCCACGTCTAGGGTTTACGGGCCACCGACCCCAGATAACCCTTGGACAAATTAGAGTGATACTTTTAAGAAATATAACTTTTACAAATTCTGTTTAAGTAAGTTTCAGTCCAATTTTTATAAGAGTAGCATTTTAAAAATACAATATTTTTTTTCTCAATCAACATTGATAAGATTTGACTATTTTATTAGTGCATATCAACAACACTCAGGTTGCAAATCATTGTAATTACGGCATTGTCAGTATGGAGGGCACAAGATTTCCATTAATTTAAATTAGTTGAAAAATGACACCCGGGCATGGGAATTCAGCCCGGGTCCTTTGGCTTAGCGCACCAATGCTCTACCACTGAGATATCCAAGATTCGTCTCTTGCTCAGGGAAATTAATTTAAATTTATATTTTACTATTGTGATTGTATAGGTATTGATCATATAATACAAACGTGACAGCTGCAGATCATATGACTTGACGTATGAATACGTGAAAATAACTATAGTAACCCCTATGAAAATCACACTGTAGATATGAACGACTTGGCACATTTTCTGCAGGGCAACCGCGTACGTACATCGGTATTCTGGTATCTTGACGAAGAAAATGTTGGGTAACAGCCTTACCGGTGGCCACACAGTATAAGGGTGTCAGGCACGCTATTGCCTGAATTGCCATTGGAATATCAGTCGGATGCACTTCCTCTAAATAAAAGGGCGGGGGAAGGGGGGGGAAGCCAAACTTGTAACCCGCGTACCTTATGACGACTCAACGTACAAAGCGGCCCGATTTCATCTTCTTATAAAACTTGAGTAAACACACAATTTTTGATCTGGAAACTGAACCTTATTTGGTGAAATTCAGCAATTCAGGATGGTGTACCAAACTTTTACGCTTAAGTCAACAGGGATCTGTTACCAAAAATTGCTAAATTTTCGCAACAACAAATGTGTACAATGGTTGGAAGCATACAAGGGTGTGAAAATTCGTTTTCTCTTATGAAATGGAATCCAAACCCAAAAGATAACGGCTTACAGAGAAACATATTGTCATCAATGAGGTGAAAGTTAGTTCAGCACAAAATTTAGGGCTTAACACACACAATGCTGTGAATAAAAGAATCGATATTTCTATGTAAAAATGGAGGGTAAGTCTTGAAATTGTATGTAACCTTAATATTTAATCAACATCTTTAAACTGCTATATTTTATTTAATAACGTACGATGGCAATATTATATTTTATATTTTCAAAGTGGCCTTAATGACCAAACGAGTTTGACACACCTGCTCTAAAACTACACTCTCCATCCTTATCCCGTAGGTTAAGCCATTTAATAACACATACATAATAAAAAAAAATTAAATAGTAGCAGTCGCACAGT
This sequence comes from Timema californicum, assembly GCA_902141385.1. NCBI lineage: Eukaryota > Metazoa > Arthropoda > Insecta > Phasmatodea > Timematidae > Timema > Timema californicum. The sequence goes on from CABFOW010000393.1 coordinate 99,305, forward strand.
TATTAATACTGTGAAAAGTTTGTAAAACATAAAAAGAACGGGTTTTAAGTTAGCAAATATAAAATAAACATATAAATCAAAAGATGATTATTCTCACTTGAAACGAAAATAAATAAATGTTTCATTCGCTGTCTTTTATACGTGTTTAAATGGAAAAAATCAGTCATCCATCTCAAGATGCGTCAATGACTGTTACGTGTATTTAAATTACAACAATAATTAATGTAGTAAAAGGAAAGCCGCTCTCTTCTACTAATTCTTTCACAAGCAGAAATTAAAAAATATATATAAAAAAGAGATCGACATAAAACAAACATTTACACAGTGAGAAAGTGACAGTGAAAACTTGAAGCACTTCTTTCCAACCATATAAAACAGTTTACTACACGGCGGAGGG
>CABFOW010000393.1:99812-116198 GCA_902141385.1 Timema californicum
GGGGGAGTTTATTCAGCTCAAATATAATTTTCATATTCACCAAACAACCAACTAATGACAAAACGAAATGACTGATGATTGCATTTTTGTTTTCACGGTATGACATAACGAAATACAGGTTTCGCCTTGGGGGGACAAGAGTAATATTAAAATAAAAAAAGAGCTACAGCATTTTTCGAATAAAATATTATAACAGCCCCTGAACATACATAAAAAAAACATCTGACATTTTTAGAATGAGATAATGAGGTACTCGCTTTAAATTAAACACATAAAGAACGAAGCAAACGTTAGTCGTAATCGCATATTAAATATTTTTCTCCCTCTAACTCGCGATCCCAACACTCACATTTTCAGAGAAATAAATTCTTCTCACGACCTTAAAAAAAAGTTACCGCTTGCAATTATCATGCTTTATATAGACCTACAATATCTCACTAATAATAATAGACAATTTTCCCAGTCGATTCCCGGATACACGAATCCAATAACAGATTCGGAAACCTGTGCTCACATCATGTGTTTAATACATGCAGGCCAAAAGAATGTTAAAACAACGAAAAAGAATTTTTAAAAAAATTAACAACGTATGTGAATGTGAGATTGAAAAAAAGAAACGGGGAGCTTCGAAATGATATAAAACTTCATTCCAACTTACGTACTATAATTTACCAAACAAATTTACATATTCGAATCTTGGAGATATCATTTTACAAATTATATAACTTCATTGCTTGAAGCAAACATTTTTTTTATTAAGGTGGGACGAGGGAAGTGGAAGGAGGAATGAAGAAGAGAGAGAGAGAAATAAGATAACCACCTAAGAAGAATTTTTTTATTTTTACAACGTCAATCAAAGAAAAAGAGATGATGTTTCGCTCTCCCATAAAACGTATCAAGTAAAATAAACAATCATGGAACAATAGTTTCAAAACACAAAGTGACTTGTAAGTGTATTAAAGCTGAATAAAGAAATGTTCTTAAAGACCGCCAGGTTTGGAGTAGTGGTTCGCTCTACTGGCTCTTTAACAACTAAGTTTTATTAAACACCGCATCTTACTAACCGTTCGGGTTTACGCATATCAGCATATGTAATAATTACGATAATGTGTTAATAATGAGGATGGATTAATTTAAGAGGAATTGAATCTGCATTTAAGTGAAGGGAAAATAAAAAACCATTTAGGAAAAAAGCACCCTCAATACACCCGACCGGGATTCAAACCCCGACATTCCCCTTATCAGCAGTCTATTGCGATATTGACGCCTTATCGACCACTGAAGCGGGTACCTTATATATATTCCAAACCGGGTCAAAGAATGCTCAAGCGTTTTTGAAATTCACTCATTCTGTCTCCTCTGACAAGTTAGTGTAAGCAAAAGAAATTTAAAAAAAAGAAAAAAGTATTGATTCCTAACGTATATTTTCACACAAACAAAAATGATATCTAATTTATGAAATTAGATTGGTACCAAGTGTCAGACATGATTAAAAACATCACTTTGGATGGAAAAGAAATCATGTGCAGACCTGCATGCACATAATTATCTCGACTCTGAAACAAGATGAAGGACAGTAGTTCGAGTCCTGAACAACACAACCGCTGGTTAACTTAATTATTATTATTTTTCCCCTGCTTCTTACAACCCGTTCGGGCTAAGCTCATATATAAGCCTATATACATTACGTTTTGTGATAAGGAAGGTGTAGTAAAGTAAATGCACCCGTATTTGCGTGGACACAATTTAGCATAAAAAAGGGAGAGATTCTACCGCAACAAACTAGACCTTTTTCTTGTCAAAATATACCCAATGATGCTAATTGGTGTTGGGCGAAATTTTATCAAATTTGGTTACACCTAATAACGCAAATAATGTTTGTAACCAATAACGAGTAGGATATATTATATCAGGTCATTTAATTACACTTATATTTTGTAGGAATGGCTCTGGAAGGCCTTTTTTGTTCTATCAAAGTCCAACAATTCTTGAATATCTGTCACGGGGAATTGTGTAATTTGAGTAGAACTTTTGCTCATCTTTAACAAGTTTACACCCGCTCCGGTGGCCGTGTGGTCTAACACGCTACTTTCGTGTTGTACTAGACTGCCAAAGAGGGGGAGATCGGGGTTCGATTCTGATCGGGCGCGTTGAGTTTTTTTTTCCTAAATTTTTTAAACTCTCCTACCACGCAAATACGTGTGCATTTCCTCTCAATTAAGCCTTCCTAATCCCTAACCCATTAGTATATTAGTACATAGGCGTATAACCCGAACGGCTAGCAAGACGCGGTGCAACAAAGTTTACCATCAAATACTTAGTATTCCCATGACCGTTATTCAATAAATGTTGATATTACCGTGTGTAGACAATTAAACTCTGTGGTCTATTGATCCCTGCCTAGAGATCAAGAGGTTTCGGGTTCGATCCCCAGTGCTTCCAGATTTTTCAGTGAAGCATTGAGTCTGGAACAGGGTTAACTAAGCCTCGTGAGGACAAAATGAGGAGCTACTTGAATAAATAATTCTTGGTTCCGGTCTAAAAAAATAAAGTGAGATTAGCAGCGGTAGCAAGTGTTGTGGTGACCACATGACGCCCTCTATCCTAAGAAGTTGGCATTACCTTAGCCGACTAACGGCGGCGACCGTTTGGTAGGTGTGGCTTGATTGCGGGATGACTCCATGGAGTAAAAAATTAAACTAAACGTATCTACTGGAGTAATATTTTATTTGTTTTGTGTAAAAAACGAATTGTTTTGCTATAAAAACTGCAAACATCATTGGCCTTAATTCGCGTTTCCTTCCATCGCCACCGTCAGAGTGCTACATGTTAGATCACTGACACGTGCTGCAGGCGTTTAGAAATCCCGCAATATATATTAAATCGTTTGATATTTTTAAATATTATTTTCAACAAAATTTAGGCAAAAACTATTAACAGAATTCTGACCAGTTAAAATGTTTGTAATTTGAGTTTAAAGTTGCTGGCTTTTAATTTAACGACTTTTTAGCGAAAATGTTTACTTATGGGATTAAAGCAAAAGGTTATAAACCTAGAGTTAACCTTCCTAAGTCATGTTTTGATAGGGTCACAAGTCACAACAGAATATTTTAAGGTAATGTGGGATTGTTTTATAAGGTTTTATGTATATTATTACACATTTTTAAAAATCTTAAAAACTCAAAATTGAAACTTATTAACTAGTCAGAACTTTATCTTACATTTTGGTGGATAATTTCTTAAAAAATATCCAACCATTTCATGGATAATCCAGGATTTCTAAACGCAGGCAACGCTTCTTAGTGTTCCCCCAAATAGTACCCTTAACGTGCGGGCGTTTAGTCAAGTGTTGCACAGCACCCTCCAAGAGAACGCGCGAAAAGGGAGGGTCACCCACCAACCCCCCCGTCATTACCCTAAAGATGGCGGACGAGCCAAGTGGAGAATGGGGAGGGGTGAGGAGAAGGGATGGGGAGGAGGTATTCGCGAGTAGAAACCCTAGCAAGAAAACGCTGGTGTGCGCGCACCGCCTCATCACCGCAAGGAAGGATGGACGCACTACTTTATATTTTCTACTCAAGAGATAACGACCCCCCAGGAAAATCGTGACCCTTTCACATGCATCCCCTAACCCTCCAACCACCCACTTTTAACGCCTGTTCGGCCGGGGGGAGGGGGTACGGTCGATGAACAATGTTTACTGCGTTCTATATAAGCTTTAGCGTTACCCTTCCTTGCACGCGATGGAAGATGATGGTGGAGGAGGGGGGGAAATGAGAAAGAGGGTGAGAAGGTAGGGAGGGAAGAAAGCTTATAAATTTTGGAGTGTCTTCTATATAAATAACTAACACCTGCGCTGTAAGAAGAGGATACATGCGCACCAAAGTTAGTTTCGTTTCGGTAACTTAGAGGGAAAAAATTATATATAAAAAGACACCGATATACAAACACGAGCTCAATTATAAGGGTATATCAAATAATGAAGTATCTGAATATATATTCAGATACAGATAGATTTTCGCGATAGTAACGTTCAGAGCGGAAGAATGCAACCAATAGAGAGAGAAAAACAGCGCTAGAAAATGTCCAATGTAATTTGTCGCATTATCCCTCGAGGTTACTTACGTATTAGAAATACAGTGAACAAACATTGATAGTGACGGCGTTAAATGCGCATTTGCAAGGGTTTGGACTAGATGAGGGGTCGGCGGGGGATCCGTCAAACCTTTTTTTTTAAACATCGCCTCTCAAAGTTGTCAAAATCTCGGCCACAGGCAGGGGGGGGNCTAGGAATGTGCGAAGCTTCGAAATGTCGAAGTCAAAGGTATGATCTACTTCGCTTCGAGTAATAAGAAAACTGTGATAGGTTATGTAGATATTTGGAATATCTCACTAAATATGACATATTTCATCATCGACACGATTCGAATTTCACTAAAGATTTGAGAGGATAAAAAATAAAATTAGGGGCCTTAACATAGTAAATATTTGTTTAATGTAATTCATTTACCATACAGCATCGGTTACATAGCTACCCTTGAGTCAGCCCTTATATCTAGTTATGGGAAATGAACCTTTGATTTGCTATATCATTTTCTCACTTTTCTATTGGTGTTCTATTCGCTCATTTTAAACAATGATTTTAAGATATACATAAAAACTTAAGGCACTAGAATAGTTGCTGTCGAGCTGTCCGACAGTAGGAGAACAAGACAGAAGGACAATACAATATGCTGTTACCCGCTCTATTAGATGACATCATTCGATTAACAAAGATCCATTCTACACTCCTATACCAATCACCCAATCACCTTTCTTTTCCCGGGCATAAAGGTCCTGATAAGCAACCGAAATATGTGGATTTTTGGACCTTTCGGAGTGGAAACTTTCAACTTTTAAACTACGTCTACTATGTAGAGGGTCATAGAAAATAGTTTGTGTTTATTCCAGTAAAGACCAGACTCGTGTACTGAATGAAGGTTTTGCCAATAGCTAACCTGAGTGCAACATCTGATTGGTAATATCTCAGCTACCCCGGCAGACCCTTTGAAGCAAGGGTTGGGAGCCTTTTTGGCATTAGAAGGCCGAATGTCACTTTACAGATTCCCCATCAACCCGCACACTTCATGTAAGTTGCATTAAGTTTTGTCAAAGTATGATGATAGTGCACCAACCATGGCTAGGGCGATAAGAGCTGTTATTGTTTAAAATGCTTTAAAAACAAGTGTATTTTTTAGTTTAATTAGTTAAAATAAATCGTTTAACGGTGGTAACTAAACATTATTTTAAACTAGAAATCTTGCACGGCGTTGTCGATGACACACTATGGTATAATAATTATATAAGCCCCCCCCCCCCCTCTTCCCATGGTGCCCGATTTCAAATGGGAAACATTATCTCTGAAACTTAATTCTAAACCAGATTTAAAATATTTTCTTCAAAAATTTGTTAAAAATAGCCTGATTAAAAATATAATTTCAATCCGGGTTCAAGGGGCATTCCACCTATGTTAAGAATTTCATATCTCTGCGTACCGTAGATTTGGCTGGGCATCGCACACAGATAAACACTTCCTTTTATTACTATAGATTATTTACAAGCGAAGAAAAAACAGTCAAAATATGCAAAAAGGCCGTAAAACGAACCCCTCAAAAGGCCGCAAGATCCCCATCCCTGGTTTGAGATATGTTCCCAAAAAAACCCATCAAACATTTAGAGCAAGAAAATGTTCACAAATGAATCTAGAAACCACTATGGGAATAATTTAAAACGCTCGAAATAATTTAAGAACGCCAAAAAACATAAATAATTTTGTCCAGACGAGATTTTTACCATATAAGATTATAATATCGGTCTAAAACCGGAATACCACCCTGAATCGATGATATCGATTTGGTAAAATAAACATACGATGACCTTTTATTTAAATTAAACTTATTCATTATACAACACGCCTTTCAATCAAACACAAAAAACATCCATAATTACAATATTGTTTTCATCGGAAAGAGAATAAAACCTCTAGTTTAAAAGAACCTTGCTTTCATTTCATTTCTTATTGATCTAGCCACGGTAGCACTGCAAACGTGACAAATAATAAAGTGTATTAAGGAATCCATTACCGACATGCTATTTATACATTACTCAAAACAAAATTAATGTCCCGTTATACGTATGGATTTTGCTGTGTTATGTGAACCTAATTTTAAACACAGCTAAAGGGAAAATGGGACTAAAATAAATAACTCATTTATTTAAAAAAATGTAATATTTGAAATTGATGATATTGTGATATTTGTTCGTGGTTTGTGGGTTTATAACAGAGTTCTTATTTTAGCACCATAAAGGTTAACTTGGTACACCCTGATCAGCAACTAGCAGATAAGATTTAAAATCATATAACTATGATAAATTAGTTTGGAACCAAACCCCTTATAAAATATATTCAGTGTCTTTATTTCCAGGACTCTTTTCTCCATCTCCAGATACCTTGGGGAGACGAAAATCGGTATGGACATTATGAGAACAATCAGAAACTTGAAAAATCCATGATGGAGTATACAAAATGATGGACGGAGCGTACAAATTAATTCCTAGAAAGCTAAAGTTTGGAAGTGACGCTATGGAGCATGCCGTACTTATCATAAAGGTTCAAAACTTAAAAAAAAAATCCAAGATGACGGACCTAAGGTACAAAGTGAGTCAAATTTGGATGAAACAGGTTACTCAAAATTTTCTAAAATTAGTAGAAAAAAATAGGTTCTCTGTGTGGCGAATAAAAACAACCTTTCCCGCGAATTCCGACACTGAGGCCTATCCTCTTGTTATACAGGGTGTTCCACTTGCTCTCGGCCCCTGAACGCTTCTCATTCACCAAGTACGCCAATTAGTTTGAAAGTTATAAGGGAAACTCAGTGGTCGAGAGCGAGCGAAACATACTGTATTATAATTATTAATTGGACACGTTATCAAATTAAAAGTTCTCAAACAGCTGCAATAGTTGCTCTTTTACTGCCGGCGATTATTAAATTCAGTAACTTTTGTTTTCAATGCGTCTAGGTACACTCCGTTCACCCTGAACGGTATCAATCTTATCTTCACATATTACACTATGGTCCTATATTATAACCTGCACCATAGTGGAACCAAGCAAGGTAAGCTTGCCCCCTCTCAAACAAGGGCGGATCCAGGGCCTGCTGTCGAGGGGGGGGGGATTGGTTTTCATAAAGCTCCTTCGAGTATAAATTTTATCATTTAAATTAGTCAAAAAAAATATTTAATAACAGTAATATTACTAGTTTATAAAAAAATTAGTTAAAAATGTTACTAATAAAAAATAAAACTTGTAAGAAAAAACATAATTTTGATTAGGTAACAAATTTGTAATTTTATTTAAAAACAAACAAATTAAAAGTCACTGTCACAATAAAAGTAATAAATTTGTACGTGGACCTGAAATATATTAGTTGTTATTAATATAATAACATTAATTTTAAAAACAATTCATTAGTTATCATATACTTACTGGAGAGTTTTAGTTCTAAGCCACTTGGTTTCTACATATTAGAGCTGACTTGAAAGTGTTATTGGTTAGCTCATGTCAGACATAGGGTGAGGGAAGTGTTTGTCATTCTTTACAACATTAAGGTATTAGTTTCAATATTTTTTATATTTGGGGGGGGGGGAGGATCGCCCCCATGCCCCCCAACCCCTTTAGATCCGCCAATGCTTTTAAGGTAAACAAAGCGTACCCGTTTGGGCTATGCGTTTTAGTAGTTGGGTAAAGGTGGATGCTTTACAAAACAGGTATCTGGTAGCACACTACAAAACGACATTATTACAATTCATCTTAACCATCGAGAAAACCTCACAGAAAAAAAATGAATTTTTCACCCTGATGTTGGTAAGCAAACAAAGCGTTCTTTTCCCTTTTCGCACGCGCAAGTCACGATTGTTACAATGAGACGTTCTAAATTCAAATCTTATTTACTGCGGAAACAGGTGTTACTCGTCTCTAGCTCGCCACTAATGTCTGCTACATATTTTGACAGAAATAAACTAAGTTTCTAAATCATCTACGTTTTCAGTAAACAAACGTTGCCCTTTTTTTTATCATCAAATATGTTAAATAGAAGGAAGGGGGGTTTATTACTCTAAGAGCGTCTGAGCAGTTCACACTGTTGCCAACAATTTGTTACGACTCCCATTATTAACAAGTTAACATTCAATATGTCACACACATAGATCAGAGTAGAAGGAGAAGATATCTTACAATCCAATATTCATAGGAAGGGCCTTTAAGAATAGACACATATTTCTATTTGTGGTCAAAATTGATTACATTTTACGTTTTTTTAAATTTAGTACCGCATTTTATTATTACTCGTTCGGGTTATACGTATATGTACTAATTACGTTAATGAGTTAGTGATGTGGAAAGTTTAATTAAAGGAAGTGTACCCAAATTTGCGTTTAGAGAGATTGGAAAACCATTTTGGAAAACTACCTTCAGCACACCCGACCAAGATTTGAACCCCGCTCTCCTTGGCATCGGTAATCTAGTCTTAACACGAGAGGAACGCCATAGACCATGCGACCACCGAAGCAGGTTATATATTAGTGTTATATTATATGTATGGATAATATCTAACAAAAGTGATAGCTGCAGATCACATGACTTGACGTATGAATACGTGAAAGTAGATCTAGTAACTTTTCTTGCAGCCAGATAAAGGAGCTTATTGTGAAAATTGGATTGCACGTATACAGTTGTATTAGTTACGTTATTGTGGTAGGAATCAGGAAGGTTGAATTTAGAGGAAGTGTACCCGAGTTTTCGAGGAGAGAAAGTGAAAAACCATATTTATAACCCCCCCCTCCCCCCAGCACCCTCAATACACCCAAGGGGCATTTAAGCCCCGAGCTTCCCGCCAGCGGTTAGACAATGCGACCACTTGAGGTAATATTAGCCAATAAAATAATATTAGATAATTTTTAGGGAAATTGGAACATAATGTATAATCTAAACTAAATTATTGTTATTTAAAAAAAACTCATGAATACGCAACGCTAATACATACTTTACATTAACATGGTTTTAACAGCAACACGAAAATTAAGTAAAACATGTAATGGAAAGCCTTTGTAAATAATAATAATAGGTATTATATTATAATATTGTTCTATTCATAAACATGAATACAACAATTATTAAAATAAAATAAAAATGCGACACTTGTACAAATAAAGAAATTACTATACTTGTATTTTTTTTAAAAGTGCATCGACTTTGACCGGATATTCTTTTTTATAAACAACATATTGTCTTATATAAAAGTTAAAAAAAAAAGCGCGTGGCATTGAAAATTGTTAGTGTTGAAAAACAGGCCGAATCTGTACACCAAAGCAACATAACATACCTACGTTCCCCTTTCATAAGTTTATTTTGATAAAACTATGGGAATTAAAATTCGTCATTGCGTCATTTTAAAGGAAGGATTAAAATCCAAGTATTAGTAGAGTCCAATTTATATTCCGGCTATCGTCGTAAGCCCGTTTTGGAAGACCCTATTTCATACCAAAATTCTGCAAAATATAAATGTATTATTATTTAGCACCGCGCCTTACTGCCCGTTCGGGTTATACGCTTTAAGTACTAATTACGCTAATGGCTTATAAATTGGGAAGGTTGAATTAGAGGAAGTGAACCCGCATTTGCATGGAGGGAGATTGGAAAACCATTTTGGAAAACCATTTAGGAAAACTACCCCCAGTTCACCCGACCGAGATTCGAACCTCAATCTCCCTGTCCTCAGCAGTCGAGCTCAGCCCAACCAGCGCGTTAGCCAACTACGCCACCGAGGCGGGAGCAGAATATAAAGTATTTTGGATTTTCAGGGAGGACTTCCTACTAAAATCAGGGTATAAATAGAAGATTTTTTTTATACAGTTAACGAAAGTTATTAAAATAAAACCACCTTCACACGTCAAGTGATGCGATCCTAAGCTGTCACTTTTTATAGATATTATCAATACCCATAAAATAACTATAATAAAACGTTATGTGTTGACCGCAAAAAAAAAGTATTTTCTAAAGGGACCTTTCACCAGAATCCTTCAATTTAAATAAAATATTTAGACGCGGCTATAACCCTAATTATCAAATATAATATCTTGACTACCTAATCCATAATGATATGCGCATTTGTACGATTGTAAATGTACTATCGACGGCATAAATACCCCCTCCCCCCACCCCGAATCAAAGGTGGCTGCGTTATCTGATCTTAATTGATCACTCATATGTAGCTGATGATATCCTCGCGTCCATCACAGACTCTGCCTTAAAATGAGTGAAGAATTACCCTGGGGACTCCTGGATAGCTCCGTGGTGCACTATAATTCAAGCGTCGCAGGTGTCATTTTTCAATTTAAAGAATAGAGTACCTATTAACTTAAGAGTAAGACATCAATGGTATGGGCAATTATATGACCGTTAAAAAAGCTATTAAAACACATTTTCAGTAAAATGTTATCAATGTTGAACGAAAAAAAAAATCGTCTAAAACGCTTTTTCAAGAAAAACTAGGTAAAAGTGATTTTTATAATTATTTACTTTCCAAACTGTTTGTACTACCTTCAAAATAAAATAGTAAGATTTGGGTATAAAGAGACTTTCAGAAAAAAAAACTTTTTTCTGGTCAGCAATGATAACATAATATTACTATATTATTATTGTTATTTTATAGGTATTGATAATATTTATCAAAAGTTACACTTGCAGATCACATGACATGACGCATGGATATAGTAAAATTGTTTCAGTAACTTTTAAAACTGTACAAAAAAAAAGTTCCTTTTTTATCGTAAATGAAGAGAATTGCACTTTCCTTCCCTTCTTCCAACCAAATAAAAGTAAAATGAAATATATTTGGTTTGACGGGGTGAGAAGTTTGATGGAAGGGATTTTAATCAAATGTAATACCAGTTTGTTCCAAAATATACAATGAAATTTTAATATAAAAATACATAAATTATTTTATTGAAATAACCATGTTCACGTTGATAGCCTTAACAATGATTACCATATCCGGATTCTACAAAATAAGTTTCTAAAACGATGACGAGGGGAAAGGGGACGTCGGGCATTAATAATTCTTTTCTTTATATTCTTACTAAACTGAATGCAAATATCACAAAAAGTGCATAGCTTAGTCTATTATTTATACATGGTGGCCACAGTCTGATAAAATATGGATAACCTGAAAAGTCAGGAAATTTAAAACTTTCAGGAAAATGGCGGGAAATTATTTATTCAATAAAAGAAATATTTTAATAGAATCCTATATAAAACAACGTTTAACATATAAAATGCAGTATATTGGTTATTTAAATCAACTACAGTTTAACTTAGTTATAACGGCCTTGGCTAGTGCGTCAACTCGGCCGTAGCGTCATTTTTCAGCAGTCTGGTCAAACTGTAAGCTATTAACGTTATAAAAAATCTGTTTTAGCGTCACTACCACTCGGTTGTAGGGTCAAAACCTTATTGGATATTTTACTTTAAATTGTACTTAAATGTACGTATATGTAAAAAAATTGTTTTTGATAGAAATGGCCAATTCCTAAAGAGGTATATTTTATAGCAAGCTAGGAGTGTGATAGTCTACAGTATCCCCACGACTTCTTTGGTGCTGATTGACTGTTCACAGCTGACGGCTTTGAAAGTTACCAGACCAAATTATGTATCCCTACGCCAAACCATATGATCTGCAAAAAAATGTGTTTAGCAGCTGTCCCTTCTGACAGTCAAAATTTAGGTATATACCTAAATGTTGACTGTCAGAAGTCAGCTGTGAGTTGTCAGTCGGCACCAAAGAAGCCATGGGGCTACTGTAATAATAGACTTAATGGCAAAACAAAGTCAAGGAGAGGGTTGCGAGAATCGTGGGCGCTTCAAGGTCCAAATGAAGAGGGGACTAACCCTCCTTCAGTGTCACTGAGTGGACTGGAACTGTCTCGTGTGCGCGTCTAAGCTCAAAGCCAAGGTGTTTTTTTACGCGTTATTTTAAGTTCAACGTTGGTTTTGGTAATCATTGTGTAGTCATTTGGTAGTCATTATACGTAGGCCTACATTTTTTTTTATAATCATGGCACGTTGTAGTACAAGAAGAAAATTCTGTCTATTCAAGAGAAAGTACGTCATTAGAGCGTGTGAAAGTGGACGGAAAAGGGCTGATATATGCCGTGAGTTTGGATTAGTGAATTCTACTGTAAATGTCCTTCCTTACAAGCTATTAAAATTATTCTGTCGGTACCTCTTTTATAACGTAACTCTGACGTAATCAACATTTGTTTGGCGCTGATGCTATAACCAAGTCCGACTATAACATTCATTAAATAATGAACAGTAATAGTTTTAATATGTATAGCACCAATCAATCAAAATAAAATGTTGACTTGTTCTGGACCTAAGCCAACCAATTTTTGTTTTCCATACAATAACTATGGAACGTTTGAAAGAGAGTAAATGTACCTCTTGACCCCTTCGGTGGACTCATGATCTAAGGTGTCAGTCACTCTCACAATATACTGGACTACCAATGACGGGAAGGTAACCTGGCGGTCTAGAGGTAAGGTGTTGGACTTCTGTGCTAGGGGTCCAGGGTTCAATACTTGGTCCTGGCACAAATTTATCTGATTACCAAACCCTTCCTTCGCCTCTGACAGGACTTGCATTAATCACAACTTGTAAATGTGGGGAATGCCAGAACTTAACCGTGGTTCGGATACCACGTTAAACTGTAGGTCCTCCATTTCATTTCACAATCACCCTACCATTACACATTAGCGTAAGTGCGTATAACCCGAACGGGTAGTAAGACGCGGTGCTAATAATAATAATAATACTAATAATAATAATAATGACGGGAAGATAGGGGTTCGGGTACCGGTCAGGTTTACCTAATTAGTTTTCCACTCTCGGGTACACTACCTTTAAATTCAACCCGCCTCATCCCTAAAAAATTAATGTAATTAGTACATGCGTATAGCCCACACGGGTAGTAAGACACGGCGAAAAAAGCCCATTCATCTATCCTTAAAGCAAGGTTAAAAACCTTGATGGCGTGAATTCACGTCGTATTTTCCAACTGGAACAAAGCGCTACCGGTGGGAATGGGAAATTACGATCAGAGTGAAAGAGACCAGCTCTAGTCTAACTAAAGCATTGTTTGCCAAACTTTCGCCAGACGAATGGGTACCACATTTGGAACCATGACCTACCCAACATATCTCTTCCGGTTCTTCACTAAAGAGGGGAACAAATAACTCAATATTGGATCGTACAATTGCACATTCCGTTAACCCTGAAAGGTAACAGTCCCTCCTTGAATGATTACACTATGGCCCTATTTATAAGCTACGCCATAGTGGAAACATACAAGGTATGCTTGCTACCTTAAGATGGGTACATTTGATGTAATTATACTTAGTTTATAGGTCGTAGAGTTGGCAATGCTGTTCGAACTATGACAGTATCCAAAGGGTACAGTTGGCAACGCTGGTGAAATTACACCAATACCCAGATCGTAGAGTTGGCAGCAATGATTAAATCATACCAGTATCTATACCGTACAGTTGGCAGCAATGATTAAATTATACCAGTATCCCGCTCGTACAGTTGGCCAATGTGGTGAAATTATACTAGTACCCAGATCATACAGTTGGCAACGAAGATGAAATTATACCAGTATCCATATCGTAGAGTTGGCAACGGTGACTGAGGAATGCGCAGTTACAGTCGCAAGAAATGTTACCAAGACACTAGGATATCTGCGCTGAAAGTGCTGCCATCTACAATAACCGCATCAAGGGGTAGAGAGAAGACCTCAAAAAAGTAAAGAGGGCAAGAGAGAGCTTACATTCCCCCGATTACCACAGTTTCGGGGTCTGACCAACGCTCACTTCTCTACGAGTTTCTCGACAAAATCGATGAAAGGTTTTGTGTGTGTGTGTTTGGCATTTATTGCTGCCCCCCCTTTATTCCCTCCCCCTCTTCCACACATCTACCAAATCCTCCCCTTATTTCAGCCGGTTACGGCACTTAAATACCCGCCGTCACCCCACCCTGCTTCATCAAGGCTAGGCTGGGCCCCGAGGTGGTCGGGGGGGAATAGAGGGAAGTTGAAAAAGGGGGAGGGGGCAGACGCTGTGCGATACGCACTAACACACGCATTGCTGGATATTTTATTGCGCCATCTGCGTGGGAGTTTCTGCACATCATCAAATGATATTATATAATGAAACTTTTACACGCCGACAAGGATGGTGGCAAGGACAGAGGGGGTGGAGGGGAATTAAAAATATAGGTCCACTTTGTAACGATCAGAAAGGAGGGGGGGGAGTAAGGGGAAAGGTTATAGTGTGGACAATATAATACCCACGTGTGGACGTGATAAAATGACTCGTAAACAAACAAAAAAAAAGCTAGACGGGCGTCCTCTAAAACAACTATAGTCGGAATGTCATAAGAAAACCTCTTAACAGTCCACTATCACATAGTTCCGCCAATTTAGTACAGTCGGTAGCGGTTCTCAAGAGATCTAAAGGTCCCGAGCGAGATTCACGAAAAACTTACGAAATTTGTATCTGTGTTGAAACAAGGGGATATCCTCTCACATTAATATATTATAAGGCAGCGTATTTTGTGTGAAAAAATCTAGAGCTTCATAATTATTTTTCTTAAAAGACTTCATCTTTTTTATTTATGAGCTCGAAATACCTGTCTTAAAAAGTGCCCATATATCCATCGACTAAAGTAAATCTACATCTAAATTGTACCTTCACTATTAAAAATTGTAAACTTTGATAAGATAATTCGATAAACAATTGTTTTGATTGTATAAAAAACTTATAGAAAAATTGTTGAAAGAAATTGTTTTCTTAAAGTGCAGCGTCTCCTTGCAATATTTCTGAAATTTAAAAACTCTGGACCCCTCCTCAATGTATAAGTTTCACTTTTTAAATTACGAAAAATTGGTTGAAGATTACTGTTAAAAGGGCTCACTTCACATTATATATATATATATATATATATAGAGAGAGAGAGAGAGAGAGAGAGAGAGCACAGCACCTCCTTATTCGTTCAGGTTTCAGGTTATACTTATAGACCCTATGTATGGAGGAAAAATGGAAAACCATTAAGGAAAAACCACCCAACCAGTATTCAAACCCTAAGCTTTATGTCAATTAAATAAAAGTTGTTCCTGTAGCTGCTTTTGATTTCAACCATTGTCTATATTTTCCAGATCTAGTTAAAAAAACTTAATCTGAAGATGTCATGATTAACACTACCATCGTATAAAATAAGTCACACTATAAATAAATAAATTATTATTATTATTATTATTACCGCGTCTTACTACCCGTTCGGGTTATACGCACTTACGCTAATGTGTAATGGTAGGGTGATTGCGAGATGAAATGAAGGACCTACAGTTTAACGTGGAATCCGAACCACGGTGGAGGCCTGGCATTCCCCACATTCACAATATGTCTTGTCAGAGGTGAAGGAAGGGTTTGGTAATCAGATAAATCTTTGCCGGGACCGAGGATTGAACCCCGGCCGCCAGCATAGAAGTTTGACACCTTACCCCTAGACCGCCAGGTCACCAAAATAAATAAAACAACAGGCTTTACTTTATTTAGTCATCAAAATAAAGGTGATAAACTAATTCAGTCATTAAAACTTGTTATGTTTTCCATTAACATGATGATCAGAGAATCAAATAGTTGATGGGAATCATTTGGTTGGCTTGATCACCCAAGGTATGATGGACAATCGCGCCCTAATTGTTAATAGTGCAACTGAAGATAAGGTTTGAAATACTGATTGGAGATCAACTTACATCAGATCTCTGATCAAACCTCTGATCGTTGTTTGTGTAACCGGCGCTAAGCTTGTTTGTATAACCATATACCATACAAGGCAAGAGCTTTGAACCAGTGCAATTGATTAAATTAATACGCCAAACAATCAAAATAAATGGTACGGTGTACTGCGCACTCTCTTTCACCTTAAGATAGATACATTTACTAAAAACTTGTATTATTATTATTATTATTATAATTAGCACCGCGTATTACTACCCTTTCGGGTTGTACGCACTTACGCTAATGTGTAATGGTAGGGTCATTGTGAGATGAAATGGAGGACCTACAGTTTAACGTGGGATCCGAACCAGGGTGGAAGTCTGGCATTCCCCACATTCACAAGATGTCTTGTCAGAGGTGAAGGAAGGGTTTGGTAATCAGATAAATCTTTGCCGGGACCGAGGATTGAACCCCGGCCGCCAGCATAGAAGTCTGACACCTTACCCCTAGACC